>JACXGI010001070.1:0-31172 GCA_016801175.1 Esox masquinongy | reverse complement strand
CCACGGTGTGGGCCGTGTATCTGCAAGCTTTATCAGGTGTCTGATGATATGTACTCTCGCTGTCTCTCATTCTCTCTCTATATGCACCCACCCCACCAACCAGACATCATGGGGGTCCCCTCTACCGTCTCCTCTAAATGCGGTAGCCAACTACCGATAGGGGCTTGCCCGGCCGGCCCCGCCCCCTCTGGCCCCTGATGCCAGAGGGGGCGTGATAACCCTTGCGGCGTTATCGTCCGCCGGGATCTGTGTCCGTCTGGGTCCGCCAGGCCGCTAGACGCGGGGGGACAGGATGTGAGAGGATCAGCAGTAATCTCAGAGTGCGCTTTGTTCCACACAATCCCAGAGCCAACTGTATTCACTACAAGCAGGGAGGGCAGTGCACGTTTATATGTGCCAACAATCACAGCGCCGCTGACCATTAAGGTGAGCTGAGGGACCGGCGCAGAGAGGTTTGGAGGAGGAAGATTTAAAAGAGGCTCTAGGCCCTTATCGAGGCAGCAATCTGAAAATGTAAGGATTCTGTGTTGTTCATGGCGAGCCAATCAGATGTCCTCTGAGACTGAAGTGAGTCGTTGAGTTATGTCGGATATCCAGAGACATAGATGACAATAATTGTAATCGACTAGAATGTCTAACAATGACCTGAAATTAACCTCTTTTTGAGTCACTCACTTAGATGAGGTCTTAAATTGTTCTGATTCATTATAGGATTTTCCATGAAGAGTTTCATGGATTATGGCTATTTTTTTATTTTTAACAGTGTCAACATTGCACCAGAATTTTTATCCTTACCTGGGGGAAGATCGATGGGAGACAGTATAGGCTTGAACGGGGTACAAACTGTATGTCTAATATACACGTCTCAGAGGCAAATCGGTTGGCCTCCCAGAATTTAAAAATGATTGAGCCCAAATGCCTTCCTACTCTTTTTTTGGTTCCAACTAAAACTTAAGTCTTTCTCTCCTCATCATCGTCCTATGGACCCGAACTTAAGACGTGTTATTATTCTGACCGGCACAATGTGTGACAGCCCTAGCATTGCAGTATAGCCGCTGTACAATGTGAGTGCTTCCAGTATGTAGTTCTGGTAAAACAATATTATTTTATTGTACAGGAACATGGCTGTGCTAATTCCTCTCGCTGCAAACCTCACGGACCACAACTTTGTCTATAATTTGCTCAGAGCATATGTTCATAGCAACGGTACATAAAGCGTAACGGAAAACAGTAGTACTGAGGGCATTAGTCAACTCGGATACAGCGAGACAGAGAGAGACAGAGCGAGAGAGATTGGTTGGTATACAAAGCAGGGGTTTTCCTGTAATGGGGCCCTGCAGACAGGGTAACAGCACTAGAGTACAGCAAAATAACTGGGTGCAGGATTTTTTTTTGCCTGCTTTTACTGTGTCGTTGTTGTTTTGGGACCTACTGTATTGTACTCTACCCATATAGTCCAGTGTCTTTGCTAAATGTCATTGGTTATCATTGGAAAAAATTATTCCTGATTAGTAACAGTAATCGTTCTTCTTACCTTTTTAGGATGATACTCAACCCTTTTCCGAGTGGTGCTTTCCAAACACTCTAAAACACCAATGTCTTATCATTTGTTGGTTTGCAGTTAAGTTGCAAGCGCAAGCACATAAACACAAGCTAACATGAAGCACACTGCCCAACTGCAGCGCCTTGTGGCTACCAGCAGGTGCCACTTTTTCTTTGTCCTAAGCGAATGCTTATACTTGTGCTGTACATCATGGCTTCTCTGTCTTTAATGGATGACTTTAAAGAAGACCAAGATACCTGCATATCAGATACATGGGCCATCAAAATCTTTCCTCTCGCGCAGGCTACCGTAGAATCTTAATTTGATCACCCTGTTGCATGTGAAGTTCTCTGTAATGCAGGATATCTAAATAATGTATTGATGATAATGTATTCAACATCTGTAGTCGTGGGGGGGGACCCTAAGCCATGAAATCCGCACTTACATGCAACGTATGCAGTTTAAAACAAATCAAAATTGGCTAGTGTATTCAAATGTAAATATGCTAGCTAAAGAGTTTGTTTGCAGTGCTAGCTATTTTTGCCATGATTTCTTGTTCAGAGAAATATTTTTGTCTGTTCAAAACTAAAAAGAGAGGAAAGATTCCAACAAAAAAACTTGAATTCATAATAAAACAGTTTAAACACTGTAAAAACATAAAGGAGCTCTGTCTAGGCGACCTCATGGAGCCTCATCATTTTCTGTAGTGTTTTTTATGTTTTAAGGAAGGCTTTTAAAGAGTCATTCCCACTTTCAGTCCAGATTTTCCCTTTCTATTTTTTCACCCCCCCCCCACCCCCACCCCCGAAAAATGTGCATTCATTATAATCCACATATTTTTCAGCTCAAATGAAGTTTCTACATCTGTAGGCTTTCCCCATGTCTTTTGCAGGTGCCGGGCTTGTGTTTAGAAGTCATTGTTATACCCTGCTAGACTCAGTGACTGTGGATTGGTGCATCTGTGGGTGCATTTGTTGATGTATGTACTATATATCTGTGTGTGTGTGTGTCTGTGTGTGTCTGTGTGTGTGTGTCCACCCTGATTCCACCCTGAGACCCCGTCCCCATCACATCCCCTTTGCCCTGCCCCAGAGCTGTGATTAAGTCATCGCTGTGCTCTGTGGTTCACTGGTACAGCTTTCCGTCTGATTGTCTGTCCCCTGCTAGAACTCCAAACAAATGCAGGGTCTACAGAGGCAGCTCATTGCCAGCCCAAAGCAGAGAGGGGGATAATGGTAGTGTTTCCACTCACTACAGCTTCTATACAGGCTACTGTCCAGACTATGATCTGACCGAAAGACCAGGCTAGACCAGGAGCTAACTAGAAGACCAGGCCAGACCAGGAGATGACCAGAAGACCAGGCCAGACCAGAAGCTGACCAGAAGACCAGGCCAGATCAGGAGCATAACAGAAGACCAGGCCAGGTCAGGGGCTGACCAAAACACCAGGCCAGACCAGGGGCTGACCAGAGAGCTTAACCCGGAGCTGACCAGAAGACCAGGCCAAACCAAGAGCTAAACAGAAGACCAGGCTAAACCTGGAACCGACCAGAAGACCAGGCTAAACCACCAGCTAAACCAGAAGACCAGGGGCTGACTGTGACCTCAGTACTGGCAGTTGTTTGTAAGGCAACTCACCCCAACGTGTCCCCCTTGTATCCTTTAGTGTCCAATTTTCTTCCTGTGTCAGCAACATCAACAAAGGCCTGCTGTGGCATGGATGCTGAGGCCAGAGAGGTCACTGGTGTTGCTAGTGTAGCCCAGCACTGCCTGTACTCTCTCAGGTTGTAAATCTCCATTGCTGTGTCATGTGAGTTTTGTTTAGTGGTGCGCTCGCCTCCATTTTAAACACAGATTTGCGTAAAAGTGGCCGGCCACCACATCCAGAAATGTTTGAGCCCATTTGGGACGGCAAAACATGACGGACGTGCGGAGGCTAGGCAGTGGTCAGCTGATGCAAAGGCCACACTCTCACACCACGGCCCACGTACAGGGTGCGTTCCTCCACAAGGGGTGACGCCATGGATCCTGCGTGGCGATGGGATGTTAACTGGTACCTGCTCTCTTGTGCCTTCCTCGTCGTCCTTCGTTTCCATCTTGGACACTGTCACAGACACTTGCCACTAAACTCCATTAGACATCTGGTTTAATATTCCCCTATTCTTCTCCCCAGACCGTTCCAAGTTCATTGAGGTTTTTCTGGTCAGTCCAATTTTCCACTGGCAGCATACAAGGCTATCCCAGGGTGGTTTCTCCTGGAATCCTGTCAGGACTCTGGGGCCTGCTGCCTCTTTAGACTTTTTTTTCTTTCACAAACCACATGCCTGTTCAGCAAGCAGGGGCTCCCCAAGGGCAAGGGAGTACAGTACACATCTCCAACACGGTTTTGGAGCATCGCACCCAGAACAGCGGCCAACATACTGGGTCATATCAATACAAAATCGATATTATGATTTAAGAATACAGAGTCGTCGCACACTCTATAATCACTGTGACTCACCGAGAATCACACTCCGAATCACATCAAGAATCACACCCCGAATCACATCAACAATCACACCCCGAACTACAGCATCAAAGTGCTTGCAGTAACAGAATGAAGCCCTTCCATTGGAAGCAGCCCCAAGCGTTAATCGGCTCCCAAATGTACTCACACAGCGTAGGCATCAATTAGACATTTCTAGAAGAATCCTGGATTTTTTTAAGGAGCTCCTGGAGTTCTTGATCCGAATCCTTGCTAATCGATGGTTCATATTTTCACCTTTGGTTAGTTCAGGGATTCTCGGTGGAAACTTTAATTTTTCATTTTTAAATGAAGCAAAGTGTTCCTGAAGAAACTTTGTGCTGGATGCATTGCTTAATAGGGGATTGGCTTTGAGGTAGATCATTTAAGGACACTTGTAGTTGTAATGCTTATTGCAATTAATACGTTCTGTTGTCTCTTAATCACTCGTTATGGTTTAACACTGACAGATTTGTATCTTCAATGAGACTTACAGATGTGTAAAAGTTTATCAGGAGCAATAGGCAAAATTCAAGCAGGTACCGCTTTATTACTGTACATTGTAATCAGCACTGTTAATATAATTCATATTATCTTGTAAGATACATATAAATTCAATATAAATTCAATCATGTAAATGAATTTACATGATTTTCAGAAATTAAATAAAAGATCTGAAATCCACACCTGTAACAAGCCATGCCTTTAATCCTCTGATTGGCTGCCGCCACACAATATATTATTTTTGAAACCCTCCTATCACAAAATGCTTCCAGTTGGAACATTTACACAGGGGTTACCCTGACAAAGTTTTGAGACACATTCCTCAAGGAACCATCTTGTAGCAACTTCTAAAATTGCAAAAAAGGTTCTGCTGTGCGACTTCACTTTTAAAACTGTGCATTCCTAGGTCTGCAAACATTCCTAGCACATCGTTTGGTAAACACTCAGAAAAAGATGAATGAACGACAGTGGCAGTATAATACGTTGAATTACGTTGATATCATTGTATAATTGATAACGCAGATTCCCACACCCTCCATTAAGCATTGGATTGCTGCAAGAGAATAAAGCGGGTGCTAATTTCCCCAAATTTGTTTCATTACTTGCGTGGCTTAACTGTGTCAACGTCAGTTGGCAGTTCCAAAACCGACAGGGGGTGGCAACCGATAGAAACCCGACCCATCATCTTCATTTCCCTGTGCACTGTTGGTGCCGGCTGAATGGGCCCAGAACAGGCCTGTGTCTATGGCCCAGGGAACCACCCTTCCCACCCTGGAAACTCCAGCCTTTGTTCTGTTTTTACCATTACACCACGCCACCATGTGTGTGTGGGTGTGTGTCTAGTGTGTGAGGCGGAGGTAACTGAGAGTGACCACGAGCCGGCGGGGCCCATGGCTGCTGGTAACCAGTAAGGCCGGTGGTTGTGACTCAGTCATCGTACTGTAGATATGGCAGGCGGAGACCCGTCAGGCCAGCTCCAGCACCGACGAGCAGCCTCGGTTTCTAAATGGTTGCTAAATATTTATTTAGGCAAATAAAGTATCACTTTTCACTTTTAAGCTGTGTCACATTTTTTTTTTTTTTTTTGCTGTTATTTGGCTGAATCCATTGCCTTTTGCAGAGGGTGCATTGCGTAATATTCAGATTCTGGTACCGTGAAGTAGACGTGTTCCAACTTACGAACCATACGGCTGAAAGTACATCGGCCTGACTTGATCACAAACTCTCCTGCATGTCTTAAATACTTTGAAAATGATATACTTAGAATGTTGCTTACATGAGATGTAACAGGCATGTGAGGCACAGTGATGAGTTCCACAGTTGTATTATAGGAAAGTGTGTTACGTAAAGGAACAGTCATGTCAAAACAAAGGTCCCCTTTCCCTTGTAAATGCTTACAAGCCCACTGAAACCCACCGGTTAGTCACCAGTAGCATTTCATCTCCCTCCACATTCCACCCTCCCTTCTCCCAGAGCCCCCCACCCCCCCCCACCTCTGAGGCCCAGAGCCCCTCTACACTCGCTCACATTAAGGACGGCTCAGGGGACACCTGGGTCACTCAGAGTGACTACACAACGCCCCAGGTCCCCTTTTAGAGCGCAGCAGCCTTTTAAAGACTGCCTTCTGACCATTGGACAGCACTGGGGGATGCATTCTGGCGAAGGGATGTCAGAAAAAAAGAACATTTGTATTGACGACCGTGGACAATACGTCTCATTGAAGGAAATACTACTTATGTCATACCAGCATTACGGTTGTCTGTTGATTGTCTTCCAGTTCCAGTCCCTCCAGGAGTCCATGAATCTGCAATTGGAGAATTATTTTCGCAAAGACAGTTTTTAAAAACTCTCTCGTAGGCAGACTACTTGTAAATGAAAATTTGGAAGTTAATGGTACTGCAGATTTGTTATGATAAAACGGTATTCTTCGGATAAGGTGCATAATTAGTTCCAATGCTATACAAATTGGCTTTTGCTTTCGGAAGGGGAGAGAGCATTTGGGGAGAAGACATTTGTTGAGAGCGCATTTGGGGAGAAGGCATTTGGACCATGTAGTTGCTTTTCATTTTCAAAGAGACAAATAAAGCAGAAATTTTCGGTCTGGTTTCGACCTCTTAACACATACAGGCCCAAAATGTAATCAAGCATATGATCAGTTACCGGGGGTTCCCGGATAACCAACGCTATTATCTCGTTAAACTGACCCATCACCGCAGGAGAAAAACAAGAGCTTGCAATTTCAAGTTATCCCATAGATTGATTGAGCCAAGCAACACGGCAACAATATTTTCCATCTCCAGTTCATTTTCAGGACAAACACAATTACAGTCTATTGCCACGGAAAATCTAAATCAAGCATTTCAACCTGCGGATCTACCAAGAAATCACAGAATCCTTACAGGATGGGTTTTTCCTCAGGCCTTGAGCATACATGGCCTTGGTCTACAGCACCACTGCTTAAGTCCTAACCACCGCAAGGGCACCGCTCAGAGAGAACGCCGGAGTGAGAAACGTCCTGGAGACGGAGAGCCCGGGGAACGGGCAGCGTGCTAGTCAGCTGGGCAGACCTGCAGACCGCAGCTCTAGCAGTGTGGGCGGCAATGCAAGGTGCTCCAGGAGAGGAATTCAGCACTTTGGACAGCACCGAGCTACAGTACTCTCCTCTCCCCGCATAGAATCACAGCACTGCTCACTTGGAGGCTGTGCTTCAGGAATGTGCGGTCTGCGTAGTGACCACATTGTTGCCAAGGTGCAGGAGAGGGAAGGGGAGAAGGAAGTGAGGACCAGGGTAGGTCTTGCCTCGGAGAGTTATTCCTTATTTCCTATATAGATTATCAAGTGGAAATCCAGTAATGTTAGAATAAACCTAGCAGAAAGGTCGGGGTACAAAGCACGGCGCTTCTTTGGTGTTCTGCTGTCGTCGCGTTCATCTGACAATTGTTCCACCCGTTTTTCTCCCTCTCCACTCTCCTCTCCTCAGGTAGCCGGGAAGCTGCATTCACGTACGCCATTACAGCCGCCGGCGTGGCCCACGCCATCACGGCGGCGTGTAGCCAGGGCAACCTGAGTCAATGTGGCTGCGACCGGGAGAAGCAGGGCTACTACAACCAGGAGGAGGGATGGAAGTGGGGAGGCTGCTCGGCAGACATCAAGTACGGCATCGAGTTCTCCAGGAGGTTCGTGGACGCCCGCGAGATCAAGAAAACCACCAGACGCCTGATGAACCTCCATAACAATGAGGCAGGGAGAAAGGTAGCGTGTATTTGTTTGCGTTATGTGATGAAGAGGGTGGCGGCAGAACCCCCCTCCCCAATTGGGTGACGTCCTGATTGACACGTCCCAGTTTGCCTTACAGCAGCTTGTTTTGCTTGAGCTTAATTACTATTTCTTGGACCGTAACAGGGTGTATGTTTCTCGAGGAGTGATGTTACACACTTCTCCACGGCAATGTTTGTTTGCTGTTAGTCATCCCAGAACACAGAACATCATGAACCATGGCAGAGAGAGAGGGAGAGAGTGAGACTGCAGAGACGTAAAAGCGAGGACTAAGAGAGAGAGCCTGTCTGCCGAAGCGTTTGAGTTGTTTTTTAAGACAAATGGATTGAATTAATAAGTTCAGGGTTTTATAGTGTGCTCAGTGCTTGCTGGGGAAGCGGAGTGTCGCGTAGCATGGCGAGTTCTGCCAAATGGAGTTCTACCATGGCTCTCCATCCAGCCCTTTCATGGAATTACGAAGTGTAAAGTCAGGAACAGGATATTATTGCAGTTGTCTCGGCCCTACCACTGCAGTGCCATTTCACTTCGCCCACTCTGTTTCGGAAAGCACAGTCACACTGGCCGAGTTAATGCGAGCAGACTGATATGAGGTTATGGCAGGCAGTCAGTTAACCTGTCTGAGTCTGAGCTTGTTTTCACACTGAGTCGGTATTGGGACATTTTTTATTAAAAAGAACCAAACTAAATTATTATTTTGCTGAGGGTGCATTGGTTATGCTTTTTGATAATCACAGATAGATTTAGCCTTTTTTATATATTTTTACGAGAAGATGTTTGGTAGAGGGTCTGTTACCATTATTGTTTTCCCATAGAATTCCTGTCATGACCGATTACACTATTGCTGGTAATTGATACCATTTGTATGTTTTTGCAAACAGTTAGATGCAAAAACATACAAATGGTATTAATGACTGCATCTGAGTATGTGCATGAAGAAAAAGGCCTTATTTGTCAAAATCAGGCACTTTCCAATTGGACCACTGCGCTAAATGAATAAAGAGAGAACACTTGATTTAATCAAACACACGCTGTGATCTTGTGACAGAAAAGTACATTTTCATGTGCAATCTGTTGCTTAACGAGACAAGAGGGAAACTCAACTAAACACAGTTTTTGTTTGAAAGTCTGCATTTTCACAACAATTAAACAGAAATAATGTCCCTTTCTTCAGTGTTTGGGGTTTCATTGAAGCTGGCCCTAGACATTTTACAGAAATACTCTTGTGTCTAACAAGTTGAGAATCTACTACTTGACCACTACAAAGATCCCTCAGCTTCTAGAATATTCAGACACAAACACTGTAGGCTCCAGTTCTGTAAATCCCAAATAAATACTGACAACCCCATGGAATTATTTAGTCTCTCTGTATACTAGGATCCAGTGAGTTTGACAAGCCATCTTTGAGGAAATCTAGCCATATCTGTCTAATTGGTAGCAGACAAGAGGTTTTGACACAGTGTAAAGTAAATGTTTCCAACCATTCAGTCAGTCTACTTCACGCAGACATTCATTGTGGTTTGTGTGCCATACATTTTGGGGAAATCCTCTTTTTGAATCACCATTCCTGATAAGATTGTTGGCTATACCTCAATTCAATTATTTACCTTTTCCCCACACTTTCAAACAAATATCTATTACTGAGTGTTTTCAAGTCACATGAAGAGTCAGTGTAAAAGGTCAGACAGCATGTACGTACATGAACCCATAACTGCGTGTATAGCTGTAAGTGTCTGATAGAAACGAGGACTAGGCCTGTGGGCAAGAAGGGGTGCCAGGAAAAAAAAACAGCTCCGGAAAAATGCCCTGCCAACGGAACTGAACATCTCATACAACAAATACATGCTGGGTTCTTACAAATAGAAGGATCTCATTAGGTTGGGAGAGTCGTGTTATACTAAAGAAGTGTTAATGCCTTCCATGTCCCCTACAGACTCCAGTCTTCTTTTCTCAGTTAGTTGATCCACTCTGTTCTCCATAGAAGACACCATGTGCTCTGGTGTGAGTGCAGTTTGTATTAGACAGAGGATAGACTTAGTCCTGACACTAAACCTCTGTGGATACCACACAATATTTCCCAGATGGCCTAAATATCGGCATTGAAGGGCAGTTTTCTACACGTTGGAGGTGCAGATGAGCTCGGTGAAGTGTCATGAGCTCGCCACCAGTGCGCGTTGGGTTTTTATTGTGACAGATGTAGTTTCTATCTGAACACAATTTCGATTTATGATAAGAGGCACTGAAGTGTTGATTTGGATTATCTGTTTTATGACGATTGGATATTTATTTCATTGGGCTGCATTTATTCAAATGTCATGTTTCTTTGGTTGTCGAACCAAACCATGATCCCGGCGTTCACTATAGTCCAGATGCAAACAGTTAATGGTCATCTGCCGAGCATGTCTGCCCGACGTGTGTCTGTAACACATTAAATAGCTGAATGATTTAACTTAAGTGTAATGGTATATGGTTATGTGAGATTTATATTTATTTTCCCCTGCTATAGATGTGGTCTTCAGGAAGGTAGGGATAATTATATGGTAGAATATTACCAGTAAATGCATTTTTCCTTGTTTTTGACATATAGCTGGCATCCATGTCCCTCTCAGAATCTTTTATATGCCTTGCTCAGTCCACTTCATAGGGATCTGTCGCTCCACACATGGACAGGATGCTCGTATTTGACCCTCAGACGTTAATGGATGTGGCGCTACCCACAGAACAAACAACAGGGGTGATTTCGGATAAAACGAAACACTCCGTTCTATAAAACAATGTTAACTCGAATGCTTTAAAATCAAAACAAATGTCTTTGGAATTCTACAGATCTGTCATTGTAAACATCAGTTTCCACTTACAGTACAGGGACTTCATCAAACAAAGAGTGCATTCACCAGCCATCTGCTGCAAACTCTTTGTTATTTATTAATAGGTCCAATATTGAACTCAAATAAATATGTCCACTTCACTCAAAATATCTCTTGGTCTCTCTATAAAGGATGTGTACGTGTACATATTACACTGAAGAGAAAACTAGCAACACATTGGTGTTAACTGTGAATTTGACATTATATCAGAGAAATACCAGAATCCATGAGGCCATGCCATCCAAACATCTGTTCAAACAATCAATCAGTTGAAGACAGTACCACGGTTTATAGACAGTGTTCCTAATAAATCATGGACAACTGTCGTATAAACGCCTACGCAACAATGTAGTATAGCTTCATGTTCAATTTTTTTTTTTGAATAATATGGTATGAAGAGAGACATGCTTAAAACACACATGCAGACTTTGTAATTGTTTTTAATGGTATAATCAATGTACTGTATGTCTAATATACCACTGTGTGCATATTTAGGAAAAGAAATCCAACATACGGTATATTTGGCCCTTAACATTCTTTGTCAGATGACTTGGATGTTGGAAATGAATTTGGAGACTATGTATATGCAGCGCTGCATTTCCCCAGATTAACAGCACTGGGTGTATTACAATCACATCGGCTTTGTGCATCACTGACGACCAAACATTCCATCCCAGCTAGGCAGGCAGACATTCTGTTTTTTTGTTAAAAAAAACACATCATTTTCAAAAGTTCAGAGTAGCGTTGCACCAAAAATGGTTTGCTACTTCTAACAAATGTGATTGAGAGGATCAGTGATCGCAGAGTGCACATTGGAGCCTACTCCACATTGCAAGCTAGTGCTTTACTTTTAAAACTGTCTGGGCTGTTGACTTCCTAACCCTGTAGCACACTAGACAGTACTCTTGAATAGTGCAAAATGGCATGACGAAACGTTCACATAATAATGTCCTTACCATTTAGAACACTTTTTCAATCCAAGAAGAGACTAGTAGCTTATTGCAAGTATAGACTAACTTTTCTTGATGGCTTATTAGTGAAGCTAAAATCGATTAAATTCCTATGTTTTTCTTTGCCGGCCTGGCGCCGTGTCTGCTCTTCTTTGAACAGACTCAGCATGTGCATTGAGTCATTTTATATCTTTAAAGGGGAATTTTACCCAAAATACATTTTCACGTTTTCCTAGTTTACCATTTATACTGCCTTGAAATATCACAATTTAGTGAATGGTTGCTTCATTTCTATCAAAGCACCCCATCTGTAAAAATAAATTAGATAGTCGTGTCAAATTGCATCACCATACAACACTTTGCGCTCTTACCCTGCTTATATGATGTATCCCAGTGATTCCCATAAACTACTTGACTGCACCCCTCTAGCATACACTATTTATGTACCAATATACATTGTTACCTATTTTTTGAACTTTGCTCACATTAGCATTGTCATCTAATGTACATTTTTTTAAATGATAGTTAGAACAAAGATATTTCCTACTATTTACTGGATTCAGAGATGCCTTTCTAAGCCACTATATTGCAGCAAGAACAACCTGTCAAGATTTCAAGACTCCAGGACAGAGTTCTATGGACAGATGAGTCAAAAGTTGAGCTTTTTGGATGACAACAAAACACTGTATTCCAGTGTTAAACCCATATGAAAAGGTCAAGCATGGTGGTGGTAGTGTTGGATGCTTTTTTGTATAAGGACCTGGAAGACTTGACTTGAAAATTCATAGAAGTTTTAGGAAAGGTCTAGTCAGTGGCCAGACCTATACTTAACGGGATGTTGTGGCAGGACTTAAAACCAGCAGTTCAAGCAAAAAAAGTTCTGCTTAGAAGAATGGGCCAAAGTTCTTCCACATCGATGTCAGAGTGTGATCAAAAATACAGGAAGTGTTTAGTTGCAGTTATTGTTTACAACCAGTTGTGAGTGTAAGGGGTCAATCATAGTTTTCCGTAGAAGATCTAAAAATATTCAGTAAACAAATTATGTGAAAGTACAGAAGATCTTAAAGGGGACAACGACTTCAACATAACACTACCTACTGTGATTAGGCTATACATCCTTATACCCAGTTTATTCATATTTTTACAATTCAAATAAAAGACTACCATTATATGGTCAAAGCATTTGTATTATTGTATCATTAATTAGTTAATGCATACCTGACTATACATAAATGTTCAAATGTAATAGTATTGAACTCAAATCATGTCCAATGATTGAGCGGCGCAGTAGCTTCATGTAGCTGCCTGTATTCAGTGACAGTTCTTGTATTGTTTTGTTATTCTTTTAATATTGATACTAAATTTGGTATCAATATCAAACTAGAAATTCTGTTACTGTGAGAACACTATTTCATAGTGTCAAAATATCCCAAGGAAAACATGGAAATCTGTTTTTTTTATGGACTGGGCCTTTAAACTTGATGGTTTCAAGGATTCTCTTGCAAAAACATGTAGCCAAGATTATTATCTGAGTATGTCTTCTTTTAAATGTCTGGAAAGACATTAGAGCCCTTTGATTAATAAGTATCATAACATTTTGTCATACTTTTGAAAAGAAACATTGGTGTAACCAAGCAAAGTCCTTTCACATTTTCACCTTGCATTTGACCACTGTTTGGCAGTTCAGTAGTTGTTGCCAAACCCACCCGAAGTACTGTTGTTGGCTCAAGAAGTCAGTCATAGGGGTTTTGAGAAGGGTGCAGTAGTCCAACAACACTGACAACAGCTTGTTCTTGTCTAATGTCCTTTTATTACAGTCTAACCATGATATGATCTTATCTTGAGGAACATCTTTTCTCACTGACATGTTGATTAGCATAAGGACTAGCTAGCAACCTCTGTACCCTAGCCTTGGAGTTTCTATTGGATTTTATTTCCAGTTAGGTTAGGTCATCCATGCATTTTCATGCAGAGCCTGCCAGAGTAATGCAATGTAATGACTCATGCTCATGTAACGTTGTGTAATGTAAAGTAATATCATACAGCTCGGGAAAAAATTAAGAGACCACTGCACCTTTTTCTTTCCTTTCCAAAAAAGTCGAACAGGAAGGTTTTGAGTGAGGAACAGAAGGGTTAAAATTAAGAGACCACTGCGAATTGAATGCTTCTGTTCCTCACTCAAAACCTTCCTTTTCGACTTTTTTGGAAAGGAAAGAAAAAGGTGCAGTGGTCTCTTAATTTTTTCCCGAGCTGTACAATGTCTTATAATGGCGTCTAATGTCTTGTATTGTAATGGTGTGTAATGTTACGTAACTTCTTTCTGCTTGTGTGTCCCTGCAGGTCCTAGAGGAGCGGATGAAGTTGGAGTGTAAGTGTCACGGTGTGTCAGGCTCCTGCACCACCAAGACCTGCTGGACCACCCTTCCCAAGTTCAGAGAGATCGGCTACGTCTTAAAGGACAAGTACAACGAAGCTGTCCACGTGGAGGTGGTCCGGGCCAGCCGACTACGCCAGCCCACCTTCCTCAAGGTGAAGAAGACTCAGGGCTACCGCAAGCCCATGGAGACTGACCTCGTCTACATCGAGAGGTCGCCCAACTACTGCGAGGAGGACGCAGCCACGGGGAGCGTCGGCACCCAGGGGAGGCTGTGTAACCGCACCTCGCCCCACACAGACGGCTGCGATCTCATGTGCTGCGGCAGGGGCTACAACACGCACCAGTACACCAAAGTGTGGCAGTGCAATTGTAAGTTCCAGTGGTGCTGCTTCGTCAAGTGCAACACGTGCAGCGAGAGGACGGAGGTGTTTACCTGCAAATAAAGCCAGCGTGGCATTATGGACCTACGGTATGGGACAGTGATGGGGACGGGCATGGCAGGACTAGCTGGACGTTGAGGAAGACCCCCAGAGGAAAAATGTATTGGAACAGGAACAGAGATATTTTTAAATACAAAAGGAATGGATTTTTCAATATCAGCTCTTCATGGCATTGTTTGCACTGCAGAATCTATATTTGCTTTTTAAGAAAGTAAAGGCTAATTATCAATAGGTAATAATACTACCCAAGATCTTTGACTCTGATACAGAATGTGTGCTCATGTACTGATGTGACTCTAAAAGTTGGGACTACAAGAAACAAACGGTGCCTGGACTGGAACTGTGCTTTGCACCCCGGGATTTGTAGTTCTTTATTTCACTGAACGGCTCCTACATGGAACAGAATGACAGACTCTGGAGATGTTGTAGATAATTTAACTGTTGAGGGATCAGACTCTGGTAGAGTCCTCTAAAAGTCTTCTAGTGAGAACTCTTTGGAGTTTCTTTTTTTCCACAGAGGGAGAGAACAGAGGTGAATATTTGAGCCCCCAAAATTGGAGGTGATTTGTTTTTGGAGCTGTGTAGACGTGAAGAAGGCTGTGTTAGCGTGGTGCCTTGGGGCGCACCGAAAGCTGAATGGAGAAGTTTCAATAGTAAGCCCTCTGCTGCCAACTGGAATACGGTGGAGTATGTTAGTTTTCCAGTCACACTGGAACTGTCTGTTTGAACACTGAAAATAAATTGTTTATTTATGTTATAGTATCTTAAAACGAAGCACTAACGGGTAGAAATTTCTTTTTGTACTAAGTGTAAAAAATACTTTTTAGAAAACTCTGACTGAAGATGATGCGTGTCCTTTAGAAAATGGCCCCCAACTCACTATCAATGCCCCTTTCTCTTAAAATGGTTCCATTGCTACTGGTGTGTTAACTACAAAAACATATCAACAATTCCAATACAGTGTATTTCACATTTCAGTCAATAATATTATTTCTACTTTTCAGTAGCATAGCTTTTGTTTGCAGTCATTTATGCACCAGAAAGTAGGCCTACAGTACATCCTGTCAGGGGAATTTTTCATTTGCAAGCATAGACAGTAGCAAAAGAACTCCTTTTTTAATCGCAAAGATCCTTCCTCAATTCATTAAACGTGATATTGATATTGATATGTTGCTGGATGTGTTGTAGAGTGCTGCACTGATATCATTTTCTATTCAGATACAACTCAAATGAAAATTAAATAAACTCCCATTTGAAAGAAAAACAAGACTGAGAATGAAAGTAAGTGAAGTCTGCTGGTCTCGAGAGGAAATGTTAGGCTTCAGCCAACAGCTTCATTAATTCACTGCATACAAAGCTGTGGTCTCATTCCCATTTGTATTCATTGGTTGTGGGTACGCTATACCAAAGTGTCAGGCTACGTGGAGCTTCAGTTACATAAAGCATCAGTACACACCATTTTGTCACTTAAGCATAATCAGTCCTTTTTATATGTAATGTTTAAGCTTCATATGTTGATAGGAAATACTCTTTCTGCTCATTTGAGTTTTCAACAACGCACGGTTTACCCAGAATCTCTAATTTTCTTGGTTTTCCTAAAATGAACTAGTCTATCATAGGTTGTACACACTGAATAATAGCCACTCAAATGAGGTGAAGGTGCTGTTTTATTTTCGTAGTGATGTACATTTAATCCTTTTATCGTTGTTATGCTATCAATGTAGGTGCTCCAAATGCAATAGTAGTGTACTTAACTGCATGGTCTGCTGACTAAAGCTACTTATCATAAAGTTTTATCAAATTTATTTGCATTCTCATATGGATTAAAACCACTGTGGCCTGTTACTTGTTCTATATATACTATAAACCCACAAACAAGGAAATTATCCAGGTGATCTTAGTTCTTCATAATAGCCAATACATGCACATTTAGGTACACCAACACCAAAAATCAGACAAAAGTCATCCTAAATTTACTGATTAATGTAACTGGAGTCAGTTATATACTTTGCCAAGTTAAAGGTGTTTATTATTTCAAGCTAGTTATCTCAAAGTTGTATGGCAGAACATCCTACTGTGTATTGTTTGGGTCCAGATTCAAGTTGATTCTCACAATGTGTCAGTGCTCATTTCCGTTGCCCGTGTCAATTGTTCCACCCAATATCCAAAGCCCTTAGTTATACTCTGACTCGCTGCAATGGAACACATTCTTATTATGTCTGGCTATTGTATGTAGAGATTGTAAGCCACCAACGTCTATATAAAAATGTCCCTTATTCAGAAGTTCCAACCACCCTTAATATGGCTTTTGGCGATGCGAAGGAAGCATAAATTATTAAACATAATAAATAAATATATGAACCAGCTTGCTGAATTTGACATTATTTTGTACCCAGCATGTGTTCATAATAATCTGTGGTTCATCTGCCTTGATTATGGCACGCACAGAGCAGAAGTAAATTATCTCTCAGAGCCTATCTCTGAGTCAGGCAGTGACATGCAGGCAGTCAGTGGGAGAGAGAGAGAGTTTTGGGGTTTTGTAAAGCTTAATTGGGAGGTCTTATGTTGTCTTTTCTGGGTAAATGGGGTTGTCTGGCTTGGATTGGTAGAGCTGCTAGTGAAGCCAAATCTTCTCACTCACCGTCGGATTAATTGATCTAATTCAGTTCCGTATATCTATCACAATTTGATACAAGATACTATAATTGACATCAATATGTGTTCTGAAGTGCTACAGATGTTTTTACATGTTGATAGAGTGCCAGGAAAGTGATTAGCTCAACTGTCGGAATGCTTTCCATACTCTCTGTGTTGGCAGCATTGGCACTTAGAGTCGCTAAATGGGCAAATGGAGCTCCATGCAAATGACCTGCGCTGAATAGGAAGTGCCTCAGTCTGCCTCTTGTTGAAGGGCACAAATGAGAGTGTGGTTTCTTTTGTGAGTGAGTTTTCTAGATGGATGGGATGGCTGGATGGAACAAGGACGTGCATGTGCAGCCGGAAACAGCAAGTGAAAAGAATTGTTGGTTAGGAGAGAGTACCTTGTGAGAATAGTTGGTTAAGAGAGAAGCCTGTAAGAATGGTTGGTAAGGAGAGAGAGGAGCTTGTGAGAATGGTTGGTAAGGAGAGAGAGGAGCTTGTGAGAATGGTTGGTAAGGAGAGAGAGGAGCTTGTGAGAATGGTTGTTTAGGAGAGAGAGGAGCTTGTGAGAATGGTTGGTCAGGGGAGACAAGAGCTTGTGAGAATGATTGGTTAGGAGAGAGGAGCTGGTGTGAATGATTGGTTAGGAGAGAGAAGAGCTTGTGAGAATGGTTAGTTAGGAGAGAGGAGATAGTAAGAATGGTTGGTTGGAAGAGAGAAATGTAAGGGGAGGGTCAAGAAAGCCAGGTTAAGACAGCAGTTCTGGAGAGATTTTTTTTTTAATCATCAATATGATTTGTGTTATTTTAATTTACTTTGTTCTGTAACACGGAACTAATCAAATACACTTAAGATGAGATCGAAAAGTAAAGAAACCCATAGCATTTTTGGACCAATTAATTTGTTGGCTCTTGTTCTGTTATTGGTTGTTGATGATAAAATCAATGTTTCTATGTATTCTAATAATAGTAACTCTAACAGTCGGGTCTGTTTACCTAGCCATAGCTTCAAATTTGCATTGTAGTTGTTAAAATGGTCATGCCATTTTAGTAGCTAAAGATTGTCATGTCATTGTAGTAGCTAATAAAGGTACTTTTTTGGAGTAGCTGATAACAGTCATGTCCTTTTCTAGACGCTGAATCAATAAGATACAGTGAGAAGTAATTTAGGTAAACTATGCATTTAATATTTAGAATGCTGGGTCAGGGGCTTTTCAAATTCTGATATGAATACATTACCAAATAATTTACACAACAAAATATTATGTTTTCATTTGTATTTAAATACAATATTGTCAATATTTCCATGGTTGTCCACTATGGAGTTTAACAGTATATTTGAAATGTGCTATATTTATATTTACTGCTTTGGGACAGAGAGGGGTATATGTTTATTTGAAAGATTGGTGAACTGATTTAAACACAATAGTTATTCATAGGTTGATCACAGAACAGTAACACCATCTATATTATCCTTATCAAATTCCAGAAGTACCAGGTGATTTTTTAAACATGCACCTATTGAAAACAAATCTCTTAACGTTTTATTGTTTGGTATTTAACAACATTTCAAATTCAAATATTTTCTTTAAAAAGTGGCGCTACAAAACTGTGAAAAGGGCCATGCTACTTGATTGATTTGGTGGGCGCTCCCACTCGTTCTCCTGTATGTGAAAAGCATTACAGCAGGGCAACAGAGCAGAAGTAAGTTGTGTTTTGTTAGTTGTCTGAAACCCTGGGGACAGGAACCACCTAATCTCCCCATACTATACCCAGGATTGAGAAAAATACATTTGTTTCTGACAAACATTTTGTCATTAAAAGATATGAAATAGAAAAACAGACTTTGCTGTGTGTGTGCATTCTTATAAAGCAGCTAGTGTTTGTGTATCAAAATCATTAGTTCATTGGGTTATATTCTTTAAGCTAATGGTTGTGTTTTAATTCACGCTGGGAGAGAGCAACGTGCCTGTTTTCCAAATCGGAACGGACCGGGAAGAAAGAGTTGTAAAGTTACACTGCCATTGAAAAGTTGTATCAGTGTTTGTATCTGCTCTCAATAGTTTATAACCAGCCCACATCTATGATAATGATTTTATAAGACTGACAAACAAGAGGGTAGGTTCAATGTAGGCCATTTTGGCAAGGAGTGTTAACTTAAAGATGACTGAGTGTGTAAATACACAGGGATTAGGGTGCTGTATGGGACGCAGACTTAACTAGCAGAAGAGCGGTCCAAAATAAGGCTGCCAAGTCTTATTTGAACCCAGTTGGATATCAACAGAGCAAAAAGAGGATGGAGAGAGGACAGGAAGCTGGATGGCCTCCCTTTGGAGATCCACAAGTGAAAGTTTCCTTTTCTTTTCAATGAATGTCGTTGCAGTTCAGACTAAATGAAGTTCTCGCCGAGATTGAGCCTGAAGTGTTATACCCCTTCAGCCGACAACCATCGGCATTCACTGCTGCTGGAAATGGGGCACTGTTACCGCCTATGGTCTAATGGGTCTGAGCCAGAGGGACGAGAACCAACTGTCAGCTTCAAGTATCAGGATAGTCCAGGCCTCAGGGAGGCCCTATGTAGAATAGATATGGGGTGGCCATTAAAGAAGCAACAAAGACCCCCGGAGTTCCCGCCTTGCCTAGAACAACCAGTAAAACACCGGTCTAGATTTTTTTTCTGTCTCTCTCTTAACATTTCTGAATTGACAAAATCTCTACATTTCCCCAACTCTGCTCTGGGACTCTTGCTCTATCCACTCATTTGTTACTCAACGGAAACAGATGAGACCCTCAAAGATAACACACAGCTGCTGTGGGGGAGAGAGGGCAGAGCGGCGAATAAAATACATTCACTAAAAACCTGAAGTGGGGGTATTGAAATCCAGTCAGGAGAAGTTTGAGTTAAGGTTTGAGATTATCCAGGGATCCAGAAAAAATAAGGGACTTGTATTCCAGACGCTGAACATCAATTACAGTGTGCAGAGACATATGTAAAAGTCCCCAGAGGGATGCATCATTCTAAAGCTTTCTTTCCTGTCTTCTTATTGAAGGAACATGATGGCTTTGCATGTGCCGATAAGAGAGTCTGGAGGCACTACTGTATTGCTAAAACACTCTCCTAGTATGGTAGCACTCTCTTCCCATGGTGCAGGAATTTTTATGTCCTACCATGCAATTTGATTGTGATCTTATTCTGACTTAAAGTTGTTTGTCAAAGATAAATTATCAGGTAAATTAAGTCCAAAGATCTCTAAAATGCATGTTATCCTATTCAGTAAAAACACATTCAACTGAATTAGCAGAACATAGTTGAAAATTATTTTTGTTAAATCAACAAGACTTCCACTAGGAAAACAAATACTGCAACACAGGGCACACAGTTCTAACAATCTTTTATCTGCTGTTAGGTTAGAATGGTGTTCCACATCAGCTCTTTTACATTGTTTTGACTGCTTGTCTTATTGAAAGACCATCATTTTGAGGTTTTGCATCATCTGTTTGATATTAGTGGTGAGAAACACATGGCTATTCAAAGAAGAGGCCTGAGTGACATCATAGACCACACGGCAAAGCTGGGATCGTGTCATTAGACCCAAGGCAGTGACTTGTCAAACATACCTGACTACCCCCCCACCTTGCATCTTACTAAAATATTCTGTTGGTATGGATTCTCCTTTAGACAGATTGCAATGACCAGAACCAACAGAACCACTTCATGTTGTGATTTGTACCACTTGGGTACAAAGGTTATCAGATAATGCATGTTACTTAGAGGATAGTTCAGAGAGCTATGACCATACAGAAATTGCAAAAATGGTTAATCAATATCAGTGAAATGCGTATTCATTCCAAACAACCCTTGTCCCATTGAGACTAACAATGGCACAAGGATACGGGATCAGTAAACACATTTCCATCCACAGTTTATATGTGAGTATATTCATGCTGCCTAAAAGAAATCATGACTGGCGTGATAGAAACAGGAAGCACAAAACACATTTTTTTCTTCAATGTGGTGGAATCTTTTTTGTGTCTGTAAAGTAATTATGTGAGAAATGGCAGTAGAAATGCCTTCATGCACAAATATTAATGGAAAAAAACAATATTGAAGTAAACTTGGAGTCACGCGATGATTATGTTCTGCGGTCCTCTTACTACAACTGGAGAAGGCATACAGTTGATTAGCTACAGATGAAATAAGTTATGATGAACTTCACAGGGTGGTGAACATAAACCGTGATGATCCTGGGCTCCTTTCAAATAAATATTGAGGGTGTTCTCTGGGTGACATGATGACTGACATGAATGGCTGCCAATAAATAAAATTATCTTATCCACAATATTCTCATCATGTTCAGCAGCATACACCCACTGTATGTTTGAGGTGAGTGCAGGTACCAATACCTGCACCTGTGTTAAATTGCACATTGGTGATTTAACACATTTGTTTTTCTGACAAAACACCACAGTGAAAAATTCAATGGAAACCCATTAAACTTTTGATTTTTATTTGGTATGTGAAAAATTCAGCTGAAAAGAAACTTAAATGTACATCATGCGCAGCCTTTTATCTCCAACCTGTCCAATTGGTAGAAATATACTATTTGTGGAGATATTTGCATATTTCCTTTGTACAGATCAAGTTTTTGTATTTAGTGGAAATACGGTGTCTTTGGAAAGTATTCAGACCCCTTCACTTTCTCCACATTTTGTTGTTATAGACCTAATTAATAATTGATTTAAAAAAGTTTGCCATTAATCTACACACAATACACTGAAATTACAAGTATTCTTTAAAATGTCTCTACCAGCTTTTCACACCTGGACTTGGGCAGTTTTCCTTTACATTCATAAACTTGTCCCAAAGCCAACACAGCGTTGAGTTGACTGTGTGCCTCGGGTCGTGGTTGTGCTGAAAGATGAATCTTTGCTCCAGTCTTAGTTCCTGGACCCTCTGGTTCAGTTTCTCTTCAAGAACCTCCTTTAATTTTCTCAATTCATACTTCCCTCAGTCCTGACCAGTTTCCCAACCACTGTCGCTGAGAAGTATCCCCATAGCATGATAATCCCACCACCATGCTTCACTGTCGCGATTGTATTAGCCAGGTGATGAGCGTTACCTTGTTAACATCTGAGATATTGCTTGCAATTCATCCCTAATAATTAGGTTTGTGTCTCATTAGACAGAGAAACTTTTTCCTCATGCTCGCAGACTCCTTTATGTGCCATTTTGCAAAGTCCAGATGGCATATCATATGCTTTTTACTCAGGAGTGAATTCTGTCTAGCCTCTCTACCTTAAAAGCTTGATTGATGGAGTGCTGCAGAGATGGTTGTCTTCTTGAAGGTTCTCTCATCTCTGAAGAGAAACTCTGAAGCTCTGTTAGTGTGGCCATTGGGTTCTTTAACATCTCCCTGACCAAGGACCTTCTTACCCAGTTAGTCAGTTTGGCCGGATGTCCAGCTCAAGGAAGACTGTCAGTGGTTACAAACTTCTTCCAATTTTAAAATGAGGCATTTTTTTATAAGCTTAGCAGAGGTCTATGGAAAGGTCCTTGGACTTCATGGCTGGGTTTTTACTCTGACATGCACTGGAAAGTGTGGGACCTTATATAGACAGGCCTGTGGCTTTCTAAATTATGTCCAATAAATTGAAGTTCTAGAGACATCTCATGTATAATCAAAGGACACAGGATGCATTTGAGCTTAATTTGTAGTGTCTTGGCATACAGCCTGAATACTTTTATATTTGAGATATTTCATTTTCCATAAATTGTCATGCATTTCTAAAAACATTATGGGGTAATGTGGGTAGATAAATATAAATTCAGTCTATAATGCAACAAAATGTGGACAAAGTGAAAGAGTCTGAATACCTTTCCAAAGCCACTGTAGCTATAGACTACAAATGATGAACAAATCTGAACAAAACTGTAAGTGTGATATATTAGAAACAACTAAAACACGATTTACGTCTTTGTTTTAGGGTGAATAAGTTCAATAAAAATATTTAATTACTACACATAATTTTAACTGTAAATAACGTTAGATTCATAGATGTCGTGAAATTGAAAGTTATATGTATATGTGTAGATGAGGCTTTAGCCTAGGGAATTATGACGTCCAATTTGGCCGGGACACCTGTTTATGTTGGACATCGCGGTAAGCGGTGGTCATACAGTACGAGCAGGGTCAATACTTATGTGGTCACGCCCTCATTCAGGCCCCACAGCTACAGAAAGGACAGCGTTAGCACTCTTACATGACAGGATGGATCTAATCCCAGGCTGAGCAGACGTGTGGGTGTGTGTGTGAGAGAAAAGATAGACCGAGTTGGGGTGGTGAGGGGGGCTAGAGAATGGGATTGTGTCTGTGTGACTATGTCCATCTATCTATATGTTTTACTTTCTGTATGTATGTGTGCCTGTATGCATGTGTGTATATTAGTGGTTGTGTCTATACTGTATGTGTGTGTTAATGTATATGTCGACCTGTGTGTCTGTTTTTGTGTGTCTGTATGTCTGTGTTAGTGTGCATATTTTATGTGTGTGCGTCTGTGTGTGTGTGTGTGTGTGTGTGTGTGTGTGTGTGTGTGTGAAACAGACAGACTGATCCCTCAGGGAAGTGGGTTTCTACATGGAGACATTGGTGGGAGAGTTCGAGGACAGCCCACACGCGCTTTGTGTAACTCGGCTCAGTGTCCAGTGGCTGTCCCGGCCACGGCTTCTCCTTGAGGATATTTTCTTCCTCGCGTTTTGTTTTCATGAAGTGAGGTTGGGGTTCTAAAAGCAGACTCCACCTAGGGAAAATTCAGAGACCCTTCACAGCCCTTTTCTTAGCACATCCATTGAAACCGGCCCCTTCCTCAAAACCCCACCCCCAACCCCACCCTCCTCAAAAGAACCACAAAGGACAAAATGCTCTGAAACTTGCCAGTGAATGTTTGACCAGGACGGGGCTAGTAAAACACTGGAAAACAAATGCTGTTTTGTCAATGGTACTAATGCCATTTCTCTTGCATGCTATGATAAAGCAGGAACAATAAGAGAAAATGAAGATGATTTTCCAAACCCAAAACATAAAAATGTCCCAGAATGCCATGCTCTGAGTGATCTGTTCTGAATTGATAAAACAACATGAATGTGCTACACAGCTGAGACCACAGAACTCGATACCCCACAGCCCAAATCCCTGGACATTTGGAAAATATTTGCATTTTCAACGCTTGGTTAGCTCTCAAAGCACGCAAGATGTTGTCAACAAGCTAAGAAATTATCTGCGATTTTAAAATCAGACTTTATATTCATTTTAGTTTTAGCAATGGTTGAACTGGCACCCAGAAACACTAAAACTTATGTATATTCACTACAGAACATTTTGTATTCGAAGGTGCTACATGCTGTGCCTTGTGCTGGGATTAAGTAGATAGTGGCTCATGTACAGACTGTGGTAAACTCCGGTCCTTCCTTCCTTCCTGGGGTCCGTGGAACTTGGAACCAACAGTTTAATCCACTGCTTTTCCATGGAAATGGAAGATCTAAGGAACAGCATATACAACACACAAGCATTCCATCACTACAGCTCAAAGTGCGACTGCATGACTTACTGTTGGCCTATACAGCATAAAATGGAAGTTATGTCATATCACCATTTAACAACTGCAGGACTAAATGATTCCCCTGTCATCATTACTTTTGGGATAACTGAGACATCTTTCTGAACCGTTGCCTGTTTCAGTCGTTTGGCTGTGTACCATAAGTAAAGATGAGTGGACAACCTCTATCTCAAGAGGATCGATGGCTGGCTCCTTCTTGCAACAGAGCACACCACATCGATGAGAACGTCAATGTGGGCGATCACCTGGTGCCTGTCTATTTCATATTTCGGTCTCCGTCTGTGTGACAGGGCTGTGGAGTGGTCTGGAGTAAATGCCTTTGAATATGTACAGCATTGGACATGAGCGTTGTGTGGTTTTGGAGAAGTAAAAGGATGGTTGGGTTGTAATGCAATCCTTTCACCCCCCTTCCTCAAAGTTTTCCATTCTTGTCTATACTTGTCTACCCCCCCAAAACACAAACACACAGTGTCTCTGCACCCCCCCCCCCAGCCCGACCTCACCAACCGGTCCACTTCTAGCCACAATCAAGAGCCCTAATGCCTGATGGATGCACAGGGGTCGCACTGATGATCTAGCAGAGCCCCTTGGTTCATCACTGGGCCTTTGATCACAACGTTAACCTCTCTCCCTGCCCCACGCCTCCCCCTCCCCCTCCATTAATGAGCATGTGGGGGATTGAGTTACACACTGCTGAGGAGCAGGCTGCTGACATCTTCTGGCAACACATGTCTTTGTTTAAGTCCCTCCTTTCTCTCTCTCTGGCATAGTAGACACTGCTCTGCCAAGCTTCTCTGTACCCCACCTCACACAACCTGCTTGTGGAAAGGAGGGGGCTTGACCTGCTGTATCCTTTGGTGGACAGACCTGAGTCAGTTTGTTTTTTCTCACGATGAGGAACTGCAGTGCATGATTTGATGCCCCCTGAATACGATTCCCTACAAGGGAATGACCTTCTCTGTCACGTGTTTTCTGAATGCTATGGCAGGTAAGACTGCCTGCCGCGAAGAAGCACAAACAGGGTCACCCAGCCGGCAGTGCAGTGCCGGGCCGTCTCTAGCCGTCACGGGGCCCCAGCTTTCTGTAATCTCTGGTGTGCCACAGGGTCCCATTCTTGGGCTGTTATTGCTCACTATTCATGTCAACGATAGTGTGAAGACATTAGAAATGCTAAGGTACATCTACATATAAAGTACATATAAAATAACATCCTACAAGAACTCCAGGGTTAACCGTCGTTCCCAAGAACAGACCAACAGATATTTCACTTTACCGGCGCATGATTTTTCATCTAGCAAGATTTCAGTTAGTGATCAGATTCTCTAACTGCAGCTATCTACTGGTCAGAAGCTCTATCTGCAGTCCTAAGGAGACAAACATACCATGTCTTTTGTTTATCTATAGCTATTTTATATATATAGTATATTATGTCTTATAAGAACTGAGTCCGGTTAGAGATCTTTTTTGTTATGCTTTGCTGCCCCATCACCTTGGGGCATGTTGCAGAGGCTCGATATTAGGCTCGATTATTTTATTTGGATTGTTGATTTGAAATCACAAACTGGAAGGATGCTAAGCACAAATGTCACATTCTTAAACAAGATTTTTTAAAATCTCTATTCATGTGCACCATCATAGCTCTTGTGTATTTTTGTTTTTTTTTGTCCTGGTTTTCATTATTATGTGTGGTGTTTTCCTGATCAGGACTTTTTCATAAAAGAAATACAGTTTTCACCTTAAATGAGGGATAAATAAAAAGCAAGATTTGGTTGATGCAACACACCACTGGGGGCACGCTGCCTCTCCTTCCAGGACATTTACTCCATTCAGTACAAAGCAAGACCAAGATAATCCTGGACCTCAACCAATTGAGCCATGGGCTTTTCACACTGCTACCATCTAGCAGACAGAGGTGGTTCAGGAGCATCATAACCTGGACAGAGAGATTGATGAAAGCTTCCACCCCAGATTATCAGACTGTAGAAGTACCTATGTTGCCCTATGTCATCAGTTTGCAGTTTAGTCATTCAGCAGATAACATACATTTGAAGAAGCTACAGCAGACGGAGCACACAAATCAGTAGTAGTAGTAGTAGTAGTACAATCCACTCAGTTAATTAATTAGTTAGTCCTGGGAAAAAGACAATACCAATAAAAATAAACATAAGTGTTAGTTGATGAAGGCAGCTCTAGTAATTAAGGGAAAGTTATCAAGCCTCAAAGGGGAAGCTGGTTCCACCATTGTAGTCCATGGACAGAGAAGGATAAGCTGGTTCCACCATTGTAGTGCATGGACAGACAAGGGTAAGCTGGTCCCACCATTTTAGTGCATGGACAGAGAAGGTAAAGCTGGTTCCACCATTTTAGTGGATGGTCAGAGAAGGGTAAACTGGTTCCACCATTGTAGTGCATGGACAGAGAAGAGTTTTGACTGAGTAGATCAGAAGCCAGGATCCCAGATGTGTCTGAACGAAGAGCCCGGGTAAAGTAGGGTTGTAACGTTACCTGAAGTTAAGGAAGGGAAGCTTCCCTGGATGCTTGGTAGGCAACACCACGGTCTTGTAGCGAATGATAACCTCAACTGGAAGCCAGTGGAGTAAGTGGAGGAACGAGGTGACAGGAGAGAATTAGCCAGTTAATCTAACAGGACATCATGTCATCGGTCTGTTAAATTAACTACCTTTTTGCTTATCACTATGAGCTGAACCTTGGGCCCATTTGCATGGTCATTCACTCCCACGGATACTGGTTCCATCCCATTTATTTACATCCTGTAAACTGATTATTGTTTTACTATACTTAAACTTGCCTGTTACCTAATAACGTAGCAGTGTTTCATAGTACATGTTGAAATGTGTACTTTCTTCTTCTGTGTATGTGAACTCCTGTTTGCCACAAAAAATCCAGTAAACATGAACCTCTGACTGTATGAAGTTCTACGGCTAAAAAGTACACTTTTCCATCATTAAGCACACCAAGGGTTGAGTTAGGGGTAGCCTGCAAATTAGTTTAATTTGAATACAATCTTGTTTGTTTAGTCTATTGAATTGTGATGGTAAGAGATAGTAACACACCAATAAATCACTGCATGTGGACTGCCAAAATGTCAAGGAAAAACACATGGATTCATTATTATGCGGTGTTATTAATACATTTCTTTGTTACGTGACCTCAGGACACAACAACTTCTGAAAAGAAATATAAACTCTGACTCAAAAGAATTGACTTTCAAAGTTATAATGATTCCTTTTACTGAAGTTGCTTTCACTGCATGGTTATGTGTTCACTTTAAAATCACCTTACCAGTTGTCGGATATGTTAGCTCAATTAGCGGCTTGAGGCATAAAGCAAGGAAAAATTAATGTGTGTCTAATTTTAATATCCACTAGTTTCAACATGTATCATCTTTCCAAAGAAAACACATGCCCTTACATTTCTGTTTTATTGAGCTAAATTGCAATAAAACTGAATCCACAAATACATAAACACATCAGGCCTCATTGGGAAGTGCCATCGGGTCTCTGAAGCGGCAGTAAAAATCCATTTTTAGATTCCTAGCCAGTTAATTCACTGTTCCCTGCCTGGCTGGGCTGCCCTCCGACCCACAGCTACACCTCTCATCACCCTGACCATAAAAACCTGCTCCTGGGCCACGTGAATGACTGCAGTATGCGGACAGGGTGATGGGGCTAAGAGGCGGCCCCAGTCAGACACCACCATCCAGCCCAGACCCTTTCTGCCTGTACTCGCCCAACCTATGTCTGGCTGGCTCGAGGCACACTTTTCCGATGAGTCCAGGTTGGTTTGAGAGGGCAGCTGTCAGATGGTGATTGTAGGCAGGGAGTGGTGCCTGACCAGTAGCTGACCATGCAATGTGTGCTAGCTGAGATGTGACTCGGGAGGCCTGTCCGCTGAGTGTTTCTCATGTCCAGAGGGATGACAGCATGGATAGAACTCCTCAGTCTGGACAAACAGGGGTCTGTCTGTCTGTCGCAATGTTTCCTAGTATGCCGCCTTCATCAGCAAAGACTAGGAGAGACGTGAGGAGATAGCGATCACAGTCGAACCTTGGTGCGATTTCAGAAAATACTTTTATTTTAATATACTTTTATTTAATACTTTCAAATTTTAAAGACACAATTTTGTTCAAATGATGCCAATCGACAGAACCTATAACCTATGCCTTGAACAACTTTTAAAAAATCGTCCTACTTTTATGAATTAATAACATTAGACTTCCCTTCTCAACTTCCTCCAAGAAATCTGCCCTGATTATTTGGCCAGAGGACAAAAATACTGCCCTAAAATCGAGGTGGTTAGAGTAGTGTGTGAGTGATGACTGTCGCTATGGCAACCTCCTTGTGTTTTCAGTTCGAAGCTGACATCCCAACAGTGCTGTTGGGCTGACATGTGGGGCAGTGAAATGTTCTGTCTGTCTGTATGCATGAGGTGAAATATTAGGAAGCCTGTTAATTACAGGGGTAGACCAGGGTATGAATCACTCTGATTACAGGCTGGATGCAGAAGCCAAACAAACCGTGAGCCCAGACACTTCTTACAGCGATGGCAGAGGGAGCCTCAATATCAAGGTTGGAATGGACAACCCTAAACCCTCAATTCCCCACTAAACAGAATTAGCTCCAATAATTAGTGGTGATTCAAGGAACCCTGGAGATCCTCAAGCAATCACTGCCAGTTTTTATCTGCACCTTTGGTTAGTTGAGGGGATCTTGAAAGAACCTTTATTGGTTCAGTGTAGTAAAGGGTTCCTGGAGGCATGGCTTTAATTCATACAAGTTAACATATGCATTTATTTTAAGAAGAATTTTGCATGGATTGTTTTTTTGACATGGAGTTGGTGGACCATTCTAGCTATCCAGTAAAGTGTTATTTATGCTGTGTTTCCACTGGTGCTAAACACTGGTGTTTTACCCTAAAGTCCAGATTTTTTCCACTGACATGGTCCAGGGCCAGTCGGCCACTAGGCCATGGCCGAGTGGCCCGGCTCTCACTTGGTGCCAAGCCCCGGACTTTAGGACCTTGGGCGTGGTTTGCGGATTGACGTGTTACATGCTGTGAAAACACGGCATGTTGTTCTATTCGAATGGCGATGTGTATCGTTGGCTTTAGGCTTACCGTAATGGTTTTCATCTAACAAACAGATCCCTGATCAAATAAAGAAAATGAGGCAGGGTTACAGGGAAGCAAAGACTCAGAACGGAAAGAGTTGGAACGACCAAAGGTGATACGATGCCATTGACTCAATAGAACAAGAAACCAGGCAAGCCTTGTTCGGCCGGCCCGCAACAGAAATTGTTACCATCTCGAGATTCGAACCCGGGTCTCCCACGTGAAAGACTGCGTCGTTAACCACCACACCACAGAGCTGTACATTTGTCTGTACTGACACCCAGCATCTGTATATCCTGTAAAAATCCTCTTTTGCCACTGGCCGTTTTAATAGTTAATTGGCCATTCGTGACTGACATTGATACAGTTAAATTGACTAACGTTTCTTACTAAGTTTACCTCCACTACAAATAGCGTCTATGTATGGTGTTTGCCACTGGCCGTTTTAACAGCGTATTAGCCATTAATAAGCTTTACCGGTATCTACTAACTTACTGGAATAGTCATAAGAACTGAGCAATTGCTAGCGAGTCTGCCAAAGCTATTTTATTTCATGGCATAAGAACATATTTTTTTCTTTCATGGCATAACAATGTACTTTTTTCTTTCATTCGTGAATGACATTTATACAATAACTATCAATAAAGGCGACGATAACTAACTTTTTCATCAAGTGAAAAGAGGAGAGAATCGGCCATGGCCGAGTAGCCCAAAATAATTAATAAATGTCGTTGCTCTCAATAGATTCTAATGTAGGTCTTCCACATGAGAGGCACTGTCTTTAATCACTACGCCACGACATTCCACGTTTCAGCAGTCGCTAGACTCCATTGAGGATTGTGTTACACTGACTAACGTTTCTTATTAAGTTTACCTCCACCATAGCGTCTATGAACTTTATTGCTTTTGCCACTGGCTGTTTTAACAGCTTATTAGCCAGTAATAGGCTTACTAGTATCTACTAACGTCCTAGGAATAATCATAAGAATTGAGCAATTTCTAGCGAGACTGAAGATGAACTTTTCCATGCCAGAAACAGTCGCAATATAACCATATATAGTTTAAGTTAAGGCTTTCTATAACGTCACTAACGTATGTTGTAGCCAGCAAATGTGTTTGTCTATCCTGACCGAAAACGCATGCACGGATGCGTACTTCGAAAATCCACCAGAAACAGTCGCAATATAACCATAAACTGTTTTATCTTACGACAATGTAGATACTGAAGGTATTAGCCAGCGAAGTTTTCGTCTATATGGAATAATTCATAATGCGTACTTCGCTTCGCCTGCGAGGAGATACGAACTCGGGACCTATAGTTTACAGGTCTGC
>JACXGI010001069.1:87944-104906 GCA_016801175.1 Esox masquinongy | reverse complement strand
AGGAGAGTGATGGAGTGCTGCGCCAGATGACCTGGCCTCCACAGTCACCGGACCTGAACCCAATCGAGATGGTTTGGGGTGAGCTGGACCGCAGAGTTAAGGCAAAAGGGCCAACAAGTGCTAAGCATCTCTGGGAACTCCTTCAAGACTGTTGGAAAACCATTTCAGGTGACTACCTCTTGAAGCTCATCAAGAGAATTCCAAGAGTGTGCAAAGCAGTAATCAGAGCAAAGGGTGGCTACTTTGAAGAAACTAGAATATAAGACATGTTTTCAGTTACTTCACACTTTTGTTAAGTACATAATTCCACATTTGTTCATTCATAGTTTTGATGCCTTCAGTGAGAATCTACAATGTAAATAGTCATGAAAATAAAGGAAACGCATTGAATGAGGTGTGTGTGTGTGTGTGTATATGTACATGTACATATATACATATGTACACATATACATATATACATATATACATATATACATATATACATATATATATATATATATATATATATAAACTTAATTCGTATTTCATTGATTTAATATTTTTAGTTTTATTGAAATGGTCTTCCTATCTAATTTCTTCAGTTTGTGTTGGAAAGAGAAGGGTAAATATCAGACAATAATATCCAATCAGAATTACTCTTTGGTGGTCTCTGGGTAGACAAAAACTAGCAAGACCTTCAGGATTTGGATCGAAAGTACCACCCCACATCATTGCACCAACTCGATTCGAGAATGACTATAGAATCAACCAATAACAATTTGATTTGCAATGGGCGGGACTCTTTTGGAGGGGGCAAATGTCACATCACGCCTTCCAGAAGGTCCGGAAACACATCACTATGCAAGAGCTTTTGTTGAGGCTCCAGCTGTTGTTGGGTAATTTGTTAACATCTGCCTTTTAAAAGATGACGTTTCAACAAGAGGTTTTGTTTCAAATGATCATCTGGTGTGACAGTTCTTTTTACTGCAGCTCAGTTGCTATGAGCCACCAATGGAAATAACAGTACTGTTTGTCATTACTGCAGACTGGCGCTGTTGCATTCAAACTTGCGTGCTGAACTTGCTTCAGACATTCGATGTTCGTATGAAGTAACTGAGCAACGCTGTGATTTTTCTTGATTTAGTTCAGTACGTTTTCAATGATTTTTCCCCCCTACAGAAGGCCTAGTTCCAATAGCCACGGTTTAACACCGCTCAAACCAAACGACAGACTGAGGATGTCGTGAACAATTTTCACACACAATCAGCCCAATGTGGTCAAGTCAATAATTCTGGGTTTGGATAGGTATGGCTCATTAAAGGAGTAGTTTATATGTGAGTGAAGGAGATGTGCGAGTCACCTTTTTGTCCAAAAGGGCATGAATAACAGACAACACTCCTTCACTCCAAATCCCTTTGAGAGTCATCCTAGAAAAAGAGGACATACCATTTCAGAACACATTGTATTGAAATACATATAATCGGAGATTAGGGCGGCATCTTCAGCAGGGATTTTCTGGTCTCATCGCAATCTAGTGATGGTGGCTTGACCTCTGCAAATTTAACAGGTCATCAAGTGATTAAGCATTCCCGCAAGTGTTGACCAACATGACTTCCTGATTGGACAAGTAGTATGTGAAATAGCAGAATAGTTTACTGCGGACAGCTACAAAGAAGGCATACTGTGATCTTCCGTTATCCCAAATCCTTTGGGAGTTGTGATGAGGCCGTAGATGAGGCCTGGATGTATATAATTTATAAAAAAAAATAGAACATTAGAACTAAAGTGTTTGTTTGCTTACTGAAACACCAGAAGTCTGTAGTGGGGATCAAGGCAGTCTTCAATCAACCTGTTAAGCAGCTCAGTCTGTGCACTGCCTGATGGGGACATCACAGATTCACAAGTGGAAAATAAAAACAGAATTTCAGTCTCTCTACACACACTGAACAAAATTATTCATTTATCATGAGCTGAACTCAAAGATCTAAGACTTTCTCCATGTACACAAAAGGCCTATTTCTCAAATATTGTTCAATAATCTGTCTAAATCTGTGTTAGTGAGCACTTCTCCTTTGCCTAGATAATCCATCCACCTCACAGGTGTGGCATATCAAGATGCTGATCAGACAGCATGAGCATTGCACAGGTGTGACTTAGGCTGGCCACAATAAAAGGCTACTCGAGCCAGTGAAATGTGCAGTTTCACTGTATTGGGAGGGGTCTGAAAACCAGTCAGTATCTGGTGTGACCACCATTTGCCTCACGCAGTGCAACACATCTCCTTCGCATAGAGTTGATCAGGTTGTTGATTGTGGCCTGTGGAATGTTGGTCCACTCCTCTTCAATGGCTGTGCGAAGTTGCTGGATATTGGCAGGACCTGGAACACGCTGTCGTATACGCCAATCCAGAGCATCCCAAACATGCTCAATGGGTGACAGGTCCGGTGAGTCTGCTGGCCATGCAAGAACTGGGATGTTTTCAGCTTCCAGGAATTGTGCACAGATCCTTGCAACATGAGGCCGTGCATTATCATGCTGCAACATGAGGTGATGGTCGTGGATGAATGGCACAACAATGGGCCTCAGGATCTCATCACAGTATCTCTGTGCATTCAAAATGCCATCAAAATGCACCTGTGTTCGTTGTCCATAACACACAGCTGCCCATACCATAACCCCCCCGCCACCATGGGCCACTCGATCCACAACGTTGACATCAGGAAACCGCACACCCACACGACACCATACACGCTGTCTGCCATCTGCCCTGTACAGTGAAAACCGGGATTCATCCGTGAAGAGAACACCTCTCCAAAGTGCCAGACGCCATCGAATGTGAGCATTTGCCCACTCAAGTCGGTTACGACGACGAACTGCAGTCAGGTCGAGACCCCGAAGAGGACGACGAGCATGCAGATGAGCTTCCCTGAGACGGTTCCTGACAGTTTGTACAGAAATTCTTTGGTTATGCAAACCGATTGTTGCAGCAGCTGTCCGGGTGGCTGGTCTCAGACGATCTTGGAGATGAAGATGCTGGATGTGGAGGCCCTGGGCTGGTGTGGTTACACGTGGTCTGCGGTTATGAGGCCGGTTGGATGTACTGCCAAATTCTCAGAAACGCCTTTGGAGACGGCTTATGGTAGTGAAATGAACATTCAATTCACGGGCAACAGCTCTGGTGGACATTCCTGCAGTCAGCATGCCAATTGCACGCTCCCTCAAAACTTGCGACATCTGTGGCATTGTGCTGTGTGATGGAACTGCACATTTTCGAGTGGCCAGCCTAAGGCACACCTGTGCAATACTCATGCTGTCTGATCAGCATCTTGATGTGCCACACCTGTGAGGTGGATGGATTATCTCAGCAAAGGAGAAGTGCTTACTAACACAGATTTAGACAGATTTGTGAACAATGTTTGAGAGAAATAGGCCTTTTGTGTACATAGAGAGTCTTAGACCTTTGAGTTCAGCTCATGATGAATGGGGGCAAAAACAAGTGTTGCGTTTATAATTTTGTTCAGTGTATATCAATCTCTCTCTATATCCAGGCAGTATATTTACGAGGAATGAGTAACTGATGATGTGCAATTACTGCCTGGATACAACATAATATATTGACAGCATAAATCTCTGACTGACAGCATGTCTAGTTCGGAGTCCACAACAGACCAACGTGGGTTTCCCACTGACCTGGCTGCCTGTCTAGGATTGGTCCAATCAGAGCTTGGCATGTTGGCCGGGGGTAGCGACGGCATAGCGACGTCACAGCCGTGACAAGGCAGCGCGAGGCAGGTTCAGAGAGGGACATCACCTGCCAAGGGTAAACCAGAGAGGAAACGTTTGAGACCTAAGTCATGAGGACAAACTATTACTCTTCGCACTACAGGGTTCACCCAATTGTCCTTTCCAGTAAGGCGGCGATGATGTTGGCCAGACAAGCCCAGCACGGCTCGGTTTTGGTCATTTGTGTGGGAAAAAGATGCCTTTGAATGAGTGGTGCGGTACCTTTCCCAGCAGGAGGTTCTTAATGAGCGTGGCTGCGGTGCTGTGACTGAGGTCAGGGCTGAGCGCCAGCAAGCAGCTACACAGCTGAGGTAAGGTCTGTTCTGGGGTCTCTGACAAATACAGCATCCCACATAACAGCTCAACCTACGGATATATACAGTAGGGTTGTTGTTAGCCCCAGGGAGGGTTTGGTTGAATGCATTAAGTTGGTTACTACTGTAAAGTTAAAAAAGTCCAACCTCGGAAGGGTCACAGTCATTCAGCACTTCAAAGACATCTACAGAGCTTTGATCCCACTAAACAAAGAGGATACAGTCAGAAAAAAGACATTTTTATGTTCAGTTCCATTCACGTACACCTGTTGGGGTATCATTCTTACCTCCTCCATTTCACTTTGTAACAATTCCCTAATTTGAGGGATTGAAGCCTGAAAGACAAAAACAAAACAAATTCACGTTACTCTTCGTAAACATGCCTCTTACCTATACAATCATGCTTGGTTCTCTTACCTGGACATGCTCGGGCAGGGCATCGCACGGATTAACTGTTACCGTGAGCTGTGGAGGCTCCACACACACTCTGACCTCTGTGCTGCCATCATCATCTCTGCCTGAATCCATTTCATCTTCCAGACCTTCAGTGACTCCACCGGCTGCCGTACTGCAACAGCTCCCGTCGGCCTCAACAGCAGGAGAGAGACTCAACTTCCTCCTCTTACTCCGTTCGGAGTCCTCCTCGGGTTCCGAGTCCAGATCCACACGGTTGCACTTCCTCTTCCTCTGCGAGGTCGATGACGGCTGCGGCTCTATTGGTCCGTCTAAATACGAAGCCCATCCCGTTGCTTTGGCACCACCCTTCAGACGTTCACACAGGCCCCTCAGTTGGTCTCTGCACTGGGGGCTGAATATGGAATCCTTTTCCCCAGGGGCTCCGAGATCTCTCCGGAGCTGTGCGACCAGGACAGACACCCAGGGGTTGGGGACAGGCTCCTCCCAGCTAAGGCTGTCCAGTAGGTGAAGAACACTGGTTTGTGGTAGCTCAGGGTGTACAAGGTGTAGAAAGGACAACAGGTTCTGTTGGAAGGCCACAGGAAATAGGCACACAAGTGGTTTCCTGGGGTGGTTGGAAATGGAAAGAATAGTTTGGTGCACAATTGCTCCAGCAATACGTTTTAGGCTTACTGCACCGGGGGTTTGAGTAGTTACAACAGAGGGTATAGAATCAATAAGAGGCCTGTGCCTTGAAACAAAATATTACAACAATAAAATCCTATGAATATTTTTTTTTACCTGGAGATCAAATAAGGACCCCAAAATACGTGTAGCTGATTAATGGAATAAGTTCCCATTCTTTACTTACGTTTTCAGTGTTTCCGCATCAGTAGTCGGGAATATTTCATGCTGGCAAAGCGTTTGTAGACACTTGTGGAGGCAGCTGTCCGGTTCTGAACGTCGCTGCCTCAGAAAAACACACCGTGCACGGCGGGCACCGGCAGCTCCGGAGAGGAGAGAACGAACCAGCAAACGGGATCGACCATCAAACCTGAGCAACAGAGTATTTGTGTCCATAGTAGTAGCCAATACACAAGTGTTCAACGAAGGTAAGACTAAAATTGGAATTAGTTGTTGCCACTAACTAGCGACTCGGAATGTCATTGTTTACGTCCTCAGATTTCCCTCTTCCAGAGACGTGGTTTGGCTGCTGGCGCCACCTACTGAGCAGGAGTCATTAGATTACTACTAGGGCTTCTCACATTATTGAACAATAGTCGGAGGCTCTACCCTGCTGGGGTCTTTATTTCGCCAGAGACCTAGCCAAATTAAATGCAATTTGTTTAACAGAACACCCACAAAAGGTTACCTCTGAAATATTTTGGGGAAAGGAATACACTAGTCCATTTCAGTCTCATGTCATCCCTGATGACACAGCCAGCGATGCTTACAGAGTTGCAGTGACCAGTAAAACTGCAATAGGAAGTATTCTTTGAAAACATGAGTAATCCACACCAAGTGTTCTTGATACAACCAGTAAAGCACTAATGTTTTGGCTTCCATATTTAAGGTTTAAAACACAAATCAAGTTTGACATGAAGTCATATGCTGGAGGATCAATACCTTAATGTTTCATGGGTAAATTAAGAGTGATCCATTAGTAGAGTATTTATAACGCTAGGCAATTTGTAGACCAGTTACCTGTACTGTCAAGCAATCAGTCATGGGCAATGCCAACAGAATCAGGAAATTAAAATGAAGCAAACTGTGAAGACAATGTTTTATTTTTTTTTTCCTGTGCATGAAAATACAAAACAGGTTAGAAGCAATAAAATCTGACATTGGTTCTTTAATTAGTATACAGACACAGCAACAGGAGAATGATACCTTGTCATCAGAGGTAAGCAGCTCTAATTCAAATACACTTTAATAACAAGGTCTTGACCTGAGGCACAGCTAGATTAAGGCGCTATCAAATCTAGCCATGTCTCAGGACAAGAAAAATGTTATTTGGACCTACATAAAATAAACACACTACTTTAAAAAGAGATTAAATGGTACAAATAGCAATAGTGACAATTGGCACAAGTGACTTTTTTTAACCAGACCAATCAATGAAACAGAGGGCCAACCAAAGGAGACCACCACATTAATTAACAGACTAGCATGGAACCCAGTACCAACACACGGCCCAATCTCCTGGGGAAAGAGGAAGACAAACGCAGCCCCGGATCCAATCAAAGGTCAGTCGACGGTTGAGACTGGTCAAGGGCTTAACGAGACAAATAAGTGAACCTGGGTCATCTCAGCAGGCTGAACAGATTTAATAACGGCGTTCACCTCACACAGCAATTTCCATTGCCCACCAGAGACGGTCAGTGAACAAGCAGTCTTCTCAGACTGATGACCTAACCGGCCACTGCAGAGTAAATTCATGGGGCAGAGTGGCGGTACTCAGATTTGGTTATACTCATCAGAGCCACTCAGGTACAGTGGGAACCCGTCCTCATCGTCGTCCTCGTCCAGCAAGTCATCCAGCAGGGTCATTGCAATTACAAAGTCAAGAAGCTGTAGGCTGTCCAGATCATCCAGGCTCATGGCAGGACGCTAAAGGACGAGCAGCCGAGAACGTAATTCATAAACAGATTAAGGGGTCAAAATATATATGTGTTTACGTTGAATTGTACGAGACCATATGAGCACCATATTCTGACAGTTTACTTACGGAGGTTGCCGACAGGCGGCGCCGAGGGGGCCGGTAGCCGTGGGGCAGGTCATGCCAGTAGAGACACTCGGTCTTAAATGGACAACCTCCGTGACGCGTGAAGAAGTTACACCTCCTTTTACTGGACAGTGGAAACAGAACCGAGTCTTACCACAAAACGAAATTGGAACACAATCAATGACAACATCTGGTGCCGGGAGAACTAGGCCGACCTGCATTTCTCCTTGAAGCTTCGGATAAGCGTCTCCTTCGGCTGCCCCTCCACCCAGTACTTGTGGGGGATATAAAACGCTGACTTGACTCTGCACTGTGGGCAACTCCTTAAGACAGACCAGGTTGTTAGTCAGCCCAGCCAAGTTCTAAAGAGGACAGGACGTTGCGGACAAGTAGGTCGTGGTCCGAACCTAAAACGACATCACCCCGACTTACTTGACAACTTCCTCCTGGAAGTTTTTGGTCTTCCTCCAGGTGACGATGCAGCTCAGGCAGAAGGCGTGGCAGCAGTTGGGCAGGATGCCAAAGCGCCGCTCCTCGGCATCGGCCTTCTCATACACCGTCTCCATGCAGATGCCGCAGGTCACGTCTTTACTCTGGCTGGAGGCATCTGCGTCATCCGGCTGGAGGTCAGGACGGGCGGAGGAATCGCACCCTGCTGCCCCCTGGGATAAAGACTTGCGCTGCTCGCAACAAACGTTAAGTTTCACTTCGCTGCTTAGAACTACGGTTTCGACACGCGTTGCTCGATTACGAGCCTTATTCCTTCGCAACACGTGGGACCGTCCGGTTTGACACGACGCGCGGTTGCGCGACAGAAAAAATGTATGAAATTCTGCTTACGTCTGAAGAAATTAAACTGTCGAGTTTAGAATTTTTACTCCATTTATGCACAGAAGGACAACAAATGCTTTGATCTGAACCAAATAAGTGTGCAATTCGTTTCACGGAGTATTAGGCTCATTTAGGGGTTCCTATTTCAACATCATAACTAACCTGCTGGCTGACTGGGGCCCTCCATTCACCTACCTGAGCTGACCGCGTGCTAGACGGAACTACACTCTGGGCCGAAACCTCGGGACACAGTTGGACTGGGCCTTGGGGATCTGCGCCGTGAGTGTGCGACGACTCCGCTGCAAAAAGGGACAAACTTACAGCCAATTACAATTACATGGGTTTTATTATGGTCCGATCAACTCCTATGTAGAGAGAAAGGACACCCTAGGCCCGGTTCTGCGAAGTTCTATAATCATTGTCCGGCCAATCACTGGATTTGGCAAGACCGCACAGAGGCCTGTGGACAGGTTAACAATATACCTCGATACCAGGGAGAACGGTGCTGTGGAAAATCCTACCAATGACTGGTCGCTGGGGGGAAGCGTGCGATGGGCCTTCTGCATTCTCCTCTGTAATATCAGTGGTCTGGTGCCCATGGCTGTGGTGTGAATGAGCTACAGGGATCTGCGTGGTCTCTGAACCCCGAAAAGACTGTCCATTGCTGGATGGTCTCCGTGCTTGTATTAGAGAGGGTTCTGAGCCTCTGCGGTAAGGCTGTGCGTTGCCAAACAAAGAGGTGTTAACTGAAGGCGCCGAGACCCTCCTACTCAATCCTGCGGTGGCTGCCTCAACATTAGTGACATGGAGATATCTGGTGGATAGGGAACAACGGGAGTTAGAGTTGTGGCCATGAGTATTGGCACCCATGCACTTTATTCAAGCAATGCTCCATTTCTTCTATTGAAAATGTAAACATGTTTAGACTTAGATTCAACTCTGTCATTGAACAGTACAACAAAATGCAGTTAGCATCTAACCAGAAGTGCAAATGCAGGAGAGCAGAAAATGTAGAAGTATTTACAAGTATATGTATATTACCAATGGATTGTGTAGATGTGCAATGAAGGCAAAGAGTGGGGGGCAGAAATTTTACAGTATTAGGTATAGTGTACGTTACAAGTCGGTAGCCCAACATGTAGCGCCTTGAGAAATTATTCAGACCTTCACTTTTTTGCACAATGTTTCGTTAGACTTAACTGATAGTATTTTTTGTCATTTTTTGTCATTTATTTTTTGTCATTAATTTGTCATTAACACAATACCCCATAAAAACAAACCAAAAAGATAGAAAAGTGCCAATTTATTGTCAATAAAAACTGAAATGTCTTATGTATATAGGCATTCAGACCCTTTATTCAGTACTTTGTAGAAGCACCTTTGTTAGCGATCACAACTTCGTCTTCTTAGGTAGGCCTCCAAAAGCTTTGCATACCTGGATTAGGGCAGTTTCTACCCTTCTTCCATTTAGATCCTCTCAAGCCCTGTCAGATAGGAGGGGGAGCATAAGTGAACTGTGATCTTCAGGTCTCTCCGCTGATGTTTATTGTGGTTCAAGGCCGGGCTTTAGTTGGGCCACTCAAGGACATTCACATACTTGTCCCAAAGCCACCCAAAGCCAGCATTGTCTTGGCTGTGTGCTTTGGGTCATTGCCATGCTGAAGGATGAATCGTCACCCAGTCTGAAGTCCTGTGCACTCTGAATCAGATTCTTGAAGGACCTCAATTTTGTGCCATTCATGCTTCCCTCAATACTGACCAGTCTGGTTAAGTAGCCATAGAACGACGCTCCCACCACAATGCTTCACTGTGCGGACGACATTACCCAGGTGATGATTGGTTGCTTGTTTTTTTTCTTGCCAGATGTAGGTCTTTGTATTCAGGTTTGATTTTGGTGCCAGACCAGAGAAGCTTTTTCCGACAAGCTTTCAGACCCTATCAGGCAGCATTTCTTACGCATTTTACTTAGAAGTGGCTTCTGTCTTGTCATTATAGCATAAAGGATGGAGTGCTGCAGAGATGGTTATCATTCTGAAAGGTTCTTCCATCTCAGTGAAGAAACTAATGGAGCCCAATGTAAACCTTATCCCCCCAGACTTGGCCTAAAGAGACTTTGATGGAAGATGCAGCAAAGGACTGTTTGTATCATAGAGAACAGACCTCAATATACTACCACAAAGATATAAGCAGGCTATCAGACAAGGTGCGACTGACTCAATTCCCATCATCTGTTGCTAACTGGATGGGGGTTGTATGGTAGGTGACCCAGGATGACAGACTGCTGAGATGTAAGAAGGCCTCACTGCAATTTGCCACAATCCTTCTGGCATAATCTCCTTTGGAACAATTACACCAAAATAGAGCTTTTTGGTCAAGCACAAGCTCTAAGTTTACAGAAATAAAATGGTGCCTCCAAGATGATAAAGAACACCAGAACACCAACATACTTGAGTTCACTGTCAAACCCAGTGTAAGAAAGCTGGGTCTCCTTCCAAATTCATGAGATTCCCAGCAAGATATTGACCCCCAATGATTAGTCATTTTGAAAATAAAAAATATGTACTAGTCTTGGGTGTCAATTTTTCAATGCCATTTGTTCATTTTTCAACCTATTGGTTGAATCCAAAAAGGTTCTGTACTACTAACAGTGAAATAAATAATTGTTGTGTAGACCATACTTCGGTCAATTTCAACTTAGATAGATACATTTGGAGAAAGTGTAAGTATGCCAATACTTTAAATAAGAAAATCTCCCAAAATGGGTAACGTTTGCGCACCGATTTAGGGCAGTCGACTAAAGAGTACGATATCTCACCTGCAGCGCTCACCAAACCAGCATACACCTTTCTGGAAGTATCTGCATGTTTGGGATGTTGGAGGCAATACGGATGGCAACTCGTGCAGATAATGACAGCTTGAACCATATCTGCACCAACCGTTCACGAATTGTCTGTAAAAACAATGTTGACGTAGTAAATACCTCCATTAACGGTACATTTAAAAGGTCGAACCAACAACAATCACATCAGCAAACAACTGTCAAGACTGCAAGGTCAAGTTCTTCTGGATTTTTTTGAAGTGACCGGGGTTCGAACTCGTTTTACTAACGCTTTAACTAGTTGCGCGTATCTAAACTAAAGCTAAATTATTAGTCAGCAGCTAGCAACTAGAGGAAGTGAAGTGCATAGCAACCGCATTTAACAAGTTTAGTCAGTTAAATGAAAATGCTACTTAATATTTTCATTTACATGTTAAAATCAACAAATGCTTTGATCGCAGTTAAATAAAATCAGTTCCACTTTTATAACGCTGTGTTGACCAAAACAACTTGTGCTCCGACCGGATGTAAACATTCAAGCAGATGTGATGAGACCGAACTACAGACAGTACTGTAAGCTTTTCAGAATGCGTTAGAAGGGCTGTGTAAAAAAAGTTCTGAGATCAAAAATAATACCTGCAAATTCCTCTATCAATTAAAGTACGTCCGTAAGAGTCACCGTATGGAAACCCATACCGTTCCATGTTGGTCAAATAAGCAGCCTGTGTCTTTCAAAAACAGACGTCTTCAATTGTTAGTGGCACACAATCAGTTAAATCACTTACGTCACGAACACTAAAGAAGCTCGTGCTGGAGCGTCAGACACCCCACTTCCTCGGTTGATGTTTTTCAACATGCTTATAGCAGTGCAACGTCTGCAAATACTAGTCGAGAGGCCTGTGCAACAGCACATTTTTTTGTGTAGGCCTAATATTGAACAACCTAATCACAATCAAACTAATTGCATTCAAGTCACAGGTTCATCTTGGGGTACCTACCTACAAGTTAAGCCACTAGGAATAGACGAAGTTTCTCCTATCCCTGTATCCATTTTTTGGCCTGTCACTTGCACGTTCTTGCACCAGTTGTCATGCTAAATAGAATTTGGGCGGTGCCCACATACCCAATTAGGAAACCAACCAATGAAAACCCATAAACAATCATGACAAATGTCTAAGAACACTACCCGAATTTGTCAGAGATTCCTCGAATTTTATTTATAATTTATTGCTTGTACATATAATGTACTAAAGACAAATTAGAAACAAATATTAATGAAACTGTTTAAGGGCCAGCCTAACTGATAAGGATTAAGCTAATTGAAATAGTACGCCACTGAGCTCGATTTTTTTTAGTCCTTGAGTGTGAATAATAAGGCTGACTTCGTGGAAACGTAAATGTTGCTACTAATCTTTTTTTATGGTCAGTCTAATATCCTGGACATTTTTGTAGTTGGACATGGCGTGCACATGACGGAAGTTAATGGTTGCCTAGATATTCATAATTTTGATGAAAAGTACAAATAGTAATATGACGAATATGATAATTTTAGACAAAGTTGTGGCATTTCTTTGCTATTAAATAATACAATAATACAACTCCTTTTTTTCCATCATGTGCACATACATGTCCAACTAAAGCACGCTTGTTGTAGTTTTAGTAGAATGCTAGTCACATTTCATTAGACTGAAATAGCTGCATCAGAGTAAGACATTAGCATGAATAGATTTCACATACACATACTGCAAGTGAAAAACATTTTAATTGTACATTTCCAACGAACTTTCAGTTGTGCGGTGCCTTGATAGCTTTTGTACATAGTACATGCGTATACTGTACCACAGGCATGAGGTAGTTGAGACCCAGGACGTTATATAAAACCTTTTTATTTAGCATTTATTAAAAGGCCCAAAACTCAGATAGTGTAAGGCTGATTAGGGTCCAGGTCGAGACACAACAACATTGCAGACAGAACCACTACTAAACAATCCTCGAGGAGTATGTTAGTTCAGTGCTGTTCATCACAGTCCTGAGTAGTTATCCAACTTAAGAAGGACATTACTTTTTACCCAAGATTACCAATTGCAGGTGGTAATGGTAATGGTAACAAACCTTCGCTCGACATAAAGGCAACAAGGTTAGGGGACTTAAGGTGCTGCATTCCCGCTGTCGTCATATCACACCGCCACTCCCATGTCATCAACGCCGTTGCAAGCGTTTTACGCGTGCATTGTGAAGACCCTCGGCGGGCACTGTTAAAGCAAGTCCGTATCGTCAAATGCTCGCGGGACAGTGAGCTGAGAGTCAAGGACTGCTCAGACAAAGCAACCGCCTCAGTAGCAGAGCAACGGATGGCAATGTTGTGTTTTAAATGGATGTAATTCTCCACATGCCCGTTAACGTTCTGTATTATGAATATTGTACCATACAAACATAGCATTGGCATGTTTAATGTTTTCTGTGGATCCCAGAAATGGTAGCTGCAATACAAACCTACACCCTTGCCTACTTGGCATGGCGGTTCCTTCTACTAAAAAAAATAAATGTTAAAAGGCTTGTCATTTTGGTAGTACAGATGTTAATGTTTTAAAAGTCAAACGTATTATAATGCCAGACACTTCTGTCATTCACAACTTAGCTCCACTGTTGGCCCTGAGTCTTGATAAGACATGAAGATACCATTAAACAACATGTACCCGTAACAGAAGTAACACACCGAGGTTTAAGGACTGGTCCTCTGCTGGCTCTGCTCATTTACCAACACAATTACAACTTAACAAAAAATATACATATAATTTCACTATCTCAGTATTTTTCAAAAACCAATGGCTACACAGTTTTGGGTAGTCACACTTAACAGTTGTACCTGTCCATAACCAAGAATCACTGAAAATTGGTATAGATTTTATAACCGTCAAAACAATTGATCATGTTTACCAAAGTAGCGTAAAGCGATTACAACTCCTCGCCACTTAGCTACTCTACTTAAACCACATACCTACCAAGCTAACAAAAATACCGCCGTTGTTTTGTGAACAATTAAATTCACAAAAGGTTTCACTACCTAAACTATGCTCAAAGTCCCTAATATATCCAAATGGGCGTTTATAGGAGCTACAGTACATTGGGAGTCAGAAAAGCGGTGTCTCTATATTCTGCTCAGCATTTGAGCCGAGTCGTAAAATATTGCACAAAACAAACCATTATTAGATACCTCTACTGCTAGCAGGACGTATAGACCCTAGGAAATATGTGAAACTATTCTAAGATGGAGGTATGAGTCAAACGTAAACAAACAAAATGATTGTATATTCACTCGAACGCAGTATAAACAAGGAAGGGAAATGGGTCATTATTATGTCGAAAGGAGAGAACTTTCACCAATTACTAGTCATATTAAACAACACTGTTTTCCTTGACGAACACCCATTCTTATTAAGCAACGTCAATCTAGTCTCTTCAGAACTTCTAAATACTTGGCAACCTGAAATAACATGATTTCCTCAACATCAAACCTCCAACCGCACTCATGAAATCTTTCACTCTATTCTATGACTAAAGCAAAGTCGAACTTGTTATAGAAACGTTTTGCCAGAATTCGGGAACAGACTGGTTTGGACAGTGAAACTCCTTCAAAGTTTTACTGTGGAAGACCTGCACTACTATCTCATGTATGTAGTAGCATTTTTATATTCATACATGTTCTTTCATGTCCATTAGCGTTAGTGCCTTATCGTTGTTCCTACAGGACCATGTCAATCAATCCAACTATTAATCAAGTCTCTAAGCTCAACTGCTAGACAGAGCAGGCTAGTGGATAATATTGTCTAACTGATAAAACGTTGTGCCTCAAGGGCAACACTGAATTTCCTCACCCATGAACAGAGAAGACCATGTTCCAGACAGCACTGTATAAATATATACATGACATCATTTTGTAGCCATATTGCTATTCACAACAGTATTGACCCTAAGGGGACAATTAAGTTGTATTGAATTCAACAGTCTGTGGCTGTGCTTCAGGAGAGGGCTAATACAGTATATGTCATATCTCCTGAAGTTGACAGAGCAGTGAGATCTGATTAAATCTAGTTCCTGTAGTAGTGGGTCAATCAAGGTCTGGTCCAGTTCGGTTTAGTCCGGTCAGTTATATACTGATAGATCTGCCTTTCTAGTGGGTAGAGCAAGGTCTCATACGCTGCTAAGATGGCCCTCTACTCCCCATGTAGGCTGTTCCAGTCTCGTTAATTCTTGTCAGATCCGGTTCAGTCTGGTTTAGCCCAGTTTAGTCAGTACATGTCTTTATAGATCTCCTGCAGCAGTGGGTGAAGGGAGGTCTCGGACTCGGTCTTCTTGATCTTCTGCACCAGCAGTGCGTTCTCGGTGACCAGCTGCCTGAGGTCGGCCATCTTGTTCAGGAGCTTCGGGAAGAGGTACAGGGAGTCCTGGTGGTTCACCTGGAGATGCTGGTCCAAAGCCTGGAGAATACCGTCCTGACTCTGTTCCACCTGCTTCACATTCATCAGCCCCGGGCGATCTGCACAGAGACACAACAGTCAGGCAACTGGACCATGTACACGGCAGAGTTGCCAACAAACAACGGGCCTCATTCACCAATATCTTCCTAAGCTTTTTCTTAAATTTGTTCTTGAGAAAGGTCCTAAGAGAATTAAACCGCAGAATTGTTCGCACCTATGTTCTTATAATGATGAATCCCATTATCCCTGTAAAATTGAAAGCGCGTGCCAGTTGTTCCTAATTAGCATAGGCAAACCGCCAATCCCCATAAAAGGGCATGATTCTGCAGGGCCGTATGCACACACAGAAATCGAATCTCAAATTGCATACTTGCATACTATATAGTATGCCAGATTAGTATGCGAGAAGATTAGTATGTTCCAAAAATTGCATGCCAAAAGTTCCCAGGTGGTCTACTATTTCTGGTGGATTTTCAAAGTATCCATCCGTGCATGCTTTTTGGGCTAATATAGGCCACAACCCCTTGTGTAGTAAAAGAGGAGGGGTTTCCACGATTCTCTCATCTTTTCACTTGACGAAAAAGTTATCGTCACCTACATTGATAGTTATTGTATCAATGTCATTCACATATGAAAGAAAAACAAACATTCTTATGCTATGAAATTGCTTTGGCAGTGTAAAGTTTTGCTAGCATGGGCTCAATTCTTATGACTATTCAAGTAGTAAAATATTAGTATTACTGGCTTATAAGCAATTAAAACAACCAGTGACAAAAGCTATACAGTTCATAGATGCTATTTGTGGTGGAAGTAAACTTCCTAAGAAACGTTAGTCAGTTTAACATAATGCTTAATGGTGTCTACCTAAATATTCAAACTTGGCATGATGTTAAAGCGCAAAAAAATGATCTATCGTTAAAATATTAAAACGCAATTTGATGACAAAGTAGTATAAAACTGTGGAATTGAAGAAAATGCAATAAATTATTTGGCACAAACATGTCAGCACTCAAATGTGCGTAAGTGTGCTCTTGAGTGTGCGTAGATTCTGTTCTTCCCTAAGAACAAATCCCAAATAAGAAAACATTGGTGAATGTCAGAATCTTTGTGGAAACAACGTACAGTGGATATAAAAAGTCTACACACCCCTGTGAAAATGCCAGGTTTTTGTGATGTAAAAGAATGAGACAAAGATAAATCATGACAGAACTTTTTCCACTTTTAATGTGACCTACAATGTGAACAATTCAATTGAAAAACAAACTGAAATAAAAATCTTATAATAACCTGGTTGCATAAGTGTGCACACCCTCTTATAACTGGGGATATGGCTGTGTTCAGAATTAACCAATCACATTCAAACTCATGTGAAATAGAAGTCATTACACACCTGCCATCATTTAAAGTGACTCTGATTAATCACAAATAAAGTTCAGCTGCTCTAGTAGGATTTTCCTGACATTTTCTTAGTTGCATCTCAGAGCAAAAGCCATGGTCCGCAGAGAGCTTCCAAAGCATCAGAGGGATCTCATTGTTGAAAGATATCAGTCAGGAGAAGGGTACAAAAGAATTTCCAAAGCATTAGATATACCATGGAACACAGTGAAGACAGTCATCATCAAGTGGAGAAAATATGGC
>JACXGI010001069.1:72873-87844 GCA_016801175.1 Esox masquinongy | reverse complement strand
CAATTACCAAGAACTGGACGTCCCTCCAAAACTGATGAAAAGCCGAGAAGAAAACTGGTCAGGGAGGCTTCCAAGAAAAGCATGGCTTAAATCCACAAAAGCATGGCTTGACCAGAAGAAGATTAACGTTTTGGAATGGCCCAGCCAGAGCCCAGACCTAAATCCAACTGAACATCTGTGGGGTGATCTGAAGAGGGCTGTGCACAGGAAATGTCCTCGCAATCTGACAGATTTGGAGCACTTTTGCAAAGAAGAGTGGGCAAATATTGCCATGTCAAGATGTGCCATGCTAATAGACTCCTACCCAAAAAGACTGAGTGCTGTAATAAAATCAAAAGGTGCTTCAACAAAGTATTAGATTTAAGGGTGTGCACACTTATGCAACCAAGTTATTGTGAGTTTTTTATTTTTCCCCCTCAAAGATTTCAGTTTGTTTTTCAATTAAATTGTTCACGTTATAGGTCACATTAAAGGTGGAAAAAGTTCTGACATGATTTATCTTTGTCTCATTCTTTTACACTACAAGAACTTGGCATTTTAACAGGGGTGTGTAGACTTTATATCCACGTTAAGTGGGTTTTAAGAAGGAATTTCTTCCTATGAAAGGTTGGTGAATGAGGCCCAATCTCTCTGCAGTTCCTCACACCATCTCTTCAGCTCCACTCAAGGAATTGTATTGGAAGAAAGAAAATCTCACCCCACAGGATTCTAACATTACAGTCAGAACCATAAGAGCAGGACATGTACCACCATTTCAGAAGTACTCCATACCTCCACAGAGAATAATAGTGGCCACAAACAGAGCCAGGTCGCTGTCGTCCAGCTCCAAAGCGTTGAACTTGACAGCAAACTCAAACTTGGGCTCCATGATCTCGCTGAAGGGTTTCCGGAGACTCCTCAGGAACTCCCTGGTCACAAAGCCCTTCCCGTTGGCCACCAGGAGGCCATCTTTGTTCATGAGGGAGGGCAGCATGGCGAAGATGGCCTCGTGCACGCCGTACTTCAGAAGAGTCACCTGGTTTGACAAGGAAACACACATTTTGCACATTCTTTCAAGCACATTCTTTCACATCAATGGAATGCTTATCCAAAGGCTAGAAGGACTCCATTCGTTGCAGCTAGTTATCAGGAAGATATTGAATCACATCGGTCCCAGTCCTACTTCAGGGCTTTGTGTACTACGCTACGGTGCACAAAGACGCCTCTGCCACTCCGTAAAAGCAGACTGATACACGTCCGCGGTGCCACACCTGGTCGTTAAGGAAGAGGTCCACAAACCCGGGGATGCACTTGGCAAACTCGGTGAGCTCCCGGACGGTCTCCACTGTGGTGCACTGGCAGCGGTAGAACACGTGCACGCCGATCTCCTTGGTGAGGGGGGCTCCGGGGACCAGCTGGTTCCACACCAGGCCGCTCTCCGCCTGCCACAGGGTGTCTACATCGTGGATCACGAACGGCTGTTGAGGAGTACGGAGAGAAATCGTGGGTGTTTAATGACTTTTCAGTTTCTTAAAAAAAAAAAAATGATTTCAGCCACAAACAAAATACGTTTTTCCTTCTATAAATTTCGGGACAGTTAAAAAAATCTATATATAAAACTCCCGAGAAGCTGAAAGTCATTATTAAAACCGGATATCTACATAGTTTACCGATGTGCAACTGGTCTTGCCGGTGAGGATGCTCCGGGCCTTCTTCTTGGTCATGATGAGGTTCTTCAGGTAGGCTTGGTACACCTGTTTAGCCAGGGTCTTGAGGTCCGAGCCTCCAGGGTGTTGAGGATCCAGGTCTTCGGACAGCAGGCCAGCAACCAGCTTCTTCTTCTCAGCCTCGGGCATCCGTCCATATCGGATCGCTGGGGAAACAGGGAGGACGGCAGCAACGTAGACGAATGGGAAGAGAAAACAACAGATGTTCATAACAGATCTTTAAAACACATTTATAGCTTTTTTGTTTTCTCTTGGGTACTGTTCATCTTTTCGTCTTTCAGATTTATTAGCTTCTTTTTTTATCCTATCTAACTTTTTACACTACTTGTCTCATGGTTTTAATTTATTTTCTTTTTGCACTTGGGTCTGAAATAAATAAAATAAATGAAGCTTGATTTGAAATATAACCTTGATCATGCCCGTGGAAATTGAAGATGCAGCCTGGGACATTTCGCAAACAACATTTTTTTAATTTCATTTTGGGCTGGATGTGTAATATGTCCATATTCTTTAAGTACAATCAGCATAATAACTCAGGTAGCCATGATATTTAGACTAAAAGCAAGTTATTTTGATGACATGACAAATAAATTGCAAAATACACAATTTTCCAGGAGCCGTTTTGGCTCAACAGTTTTACAAGTAGCCACAAATCCCAGAATGCACCTTTTTAAGCCAATGTGTGAGCAAGACGTATAACATAGAGATTATAAATCTATCAACATGTAAATGTTGATAGGTCTCACCGTCATGAGACATGCCCAGGGCCAGGCACTTCTGGAAGCGACAGTATTGGCACTTGTTACGGTTCTTCTTCAGGATCTTGCAGGCTCTCTCACAGCGATCATACTCCAGCTTCATCCGGACGGTCCGTCGGAAGAAGCCCTGAGCCCCACCACAGAGGAACAAAAGAGACAGACAGCGAGATCACTTGGTTCAGTCACAACTGGAGACGTTACAAGGAGGGCAAATTCAACACCACAGTCACACTCAGTGACCACTAAACGTGTTAAGACACTTCAACGCCTGCTGTCACTCAGGACACAAACTAAACTCAAGCCAAGCTTAGATTGCGACCGTCAGCGTCCACGGCAACAACTCCAGGAAGGAAACCCTGAGCACGTATGTTTCAGTGAGGAGGAAGTTGCCATCGGTAGCCTGGCAGAAGCCCTCACCTTGCAGCCCTCGCAGGCGTGAACACCGTAGTGGAACCCCGAGGCCTTGTCCCCACAGATCCTGCACTCCACGTTGATCCCAGGGCCCGCGGCCTCGTCCCGACCCAGACGCAGCTGCTCCGACAGCGAAGGAGATGACGTGTGAGACAGGTCTAAGAGGGAGAAACCCACAGGGACAAGGTGTGAAACAGGTCATGAACATAAACGTCAAACAGATCTTGAACAAAGAGTGGTTGCGACACTGGTGTTGAACACAAGACAACACTCTTCAACAAAGACACAACACTAAGAGGTTTGAGACAGGTCTTCAATACGGACAACAAAGAGGTGTGAGACAGGTCTTCAATACGGTCAACACTGAGGTGTGAGACAGGTGTTCAACACAGACACAAAACTGGGAGGGTTGAGACAGGTCTTCAACACAGACACAGCACTGAGACGTGTAAGACAGGTCATTAACACAGACAACACAGAGGTGTGAGACAGGTCTGAGGCACAGACACAACACAGAGGTGTAAGATAGGTCTTCAACACAAACACAACACAGAGGTGTGAGACAGGTCTTCAACACAAACACAACACAGAGGTGTGAGACAGGTCTTCAACACAAACACAACACAGAGGTGTGAGACAGGTCTTCAACACAGACGCAACACAGAGGTGTAAGATAGGTCTTCAACACAAACACAACACAGAGGTGTGAGACAGGTCTTCAACACAGACGCAACACAGAGGTGTGAGACAGGTCTTCAACACAGACACAACACAGAGGTGTGAGACAGGTCTTCAACACAGACAACACTGAGAGGTGTGAGACAGGTCTGAGGCACAGACAACACTGAGACGTGTGAGACAGGTCATTAACACAGACAACACTGAGAGGTGTGAGACAGGTCTGAGGCACAGACACAACACTGTGAGCTGTGAGACAGGTCTGAGGCACAGACACAACACAGAGCTGTGAGACAGGTCTGAGGCACAGAGATAAACAAAAAACACCTCTCAAAGAAAGGAGGTTACCGTGGTATTGGAGAACACAGCACTTGCCACTCGCTAGCTGAATAGAATCTGACTGTCCATAGTAATTTGATGTTGTCACCAGTTGCAGTATGAACTCAAACTAAAACTGAAAACCACCACACACACACATGAACAAAACAAGGGAAAAAACAGAAACTCTGTTTTACCTGTGTAATCAACAGCTGCTGGGCTGTCTAGTTTGCTGTGGCTGGTCTTGTCTTTCTCCAGGCTCTCTCCTCCATTCTCTTGGCTGCCAGTGCCATCCCATGACACCCTGGAGATGGGGGACCTTGGCCCCTCCACCACAGTTCTCTCCTCCCCCTCGACCCCCAGCTCGCACAGGTCGTTCAACCCTCCAAAGTCAGAGGCTGCCTCCACCGCCTCCACCTCCCGTGCGGTCCATATGACATCATCTACTGCGACCAGGGTGTGTGGAGAGTTTGGGGCCGTGCCGGTGCTGTCAGCCCCCAGCCCGGCCTTAGTCTCAAGGTGCCCTGGGGCAGGAACCTGTGGCCTGTCCATGGCTTGGCGTGTGGTCAGGCTGCTAAAGCGCCTCTTCCCTGTCCGCCATTACGTTGTTGACATGGTCTCGCTGTTGATGTGAGGAACAGGGGTAAATATTCAACAACAATAACACATTAGGGCCTCCTCGAAAGGAAGTCTCAGAAAAGCTCCCAAGCAAAAACATACACCCTCTGAAACAAACAAGACAATGTATGTTTTGTCACTGGACATTTGGACGATTTGTTATGGGATTACAGATGGAGAGTGAGCGAGGCTGAGTGAGGGAGGGAGATAAAGGGGAAAAGAGAGGACTCATGGACAGCACTCCATTGTGTCTGCTAGAGCAGCAGTCACCAGTGTCTCTGAACCAACCACAGTACAACATTTGTCAAACCATGCCATTTTCTTGGACGCTGTGAACATACAAAAACTAAAAGTTTTCCCCTAAACGTCAAATGTGTTATTACTCATTCGAACGATTCTACAGAAACGACCACGACTGAATGACTGTTCAGACACGGGTTGAGGCTTGTCATCCGGCTTGTAACTTGTCACGCTGGTTCTAGGATTATCTGCTGCTTTCTCAGTAATTCTACTGGACTTGAAACAGCACATAGAATTAGGAATTAGAACAGTGGACATTAACCTTCTTATGATGGGATAAAAGGTCAGCCAAGGTCTATCATGTTTTGCCAGTGCAGTGATCAGGTTGTGTGACACAATGCATCTAGCCAACGTATCTGCACTGTTTGGTAGCTACCTACTGGAGCCAGTTTCATAACAGTGCCAAACATTTTACAAACATAGCCTGACTGAAATGAGTTGATGATAGGCCTTGGATGTTTTAAGTATGGAACACGTAATAATATTGCATCATATAATAGTAATGTAAGCTTTCCAAGAAAACAACAGTTGAAAGTAGGATCAGTAGGTCTACATATTTTAGAGGCCAGTTACATAATGTCAGTATTTCCACCGCCATTCATTCCGTTTTGGTTCTCTTCGTGAGCACTGCCATTTTACCCTTCGTCACCCTATTCATTCCAGTCTGACCATCATAGGGTCAATACAGAACTATATAGATATACGTCTCTGGGTCCATGTAATATAATGTGGGCTATGAAAGAGAAACTTACAGTTCATTAATTGCATAATGTAATGACCTGACTAGATCATTCATTGAGAGATAATCAAAACATCAATATCTCGAAAGCAATCTAGCTATAGTTAACTACGGCAATATACAATCACCAATACTCTTGAACAACGTCTCATAGTTATATGACAGTACCGACACAGGCCCAAAGGTAGAATAACTTTTTGGTAGTTGTTGCCTTGGTGGAATCTAGCAGCGAGCTAGCTTCGCTAACATGGTAACGTTCGCTAGCTATTGTAGCTAACAGTTCGGGTTATCGATTACGTTTACGTTAAAAGCCCATACTTGACCTTCTCAATCTTTTTGCAAGTTTTTCCAATGTGTGGGTAAAGTATCCAGGTAAAGCTACCACGTCGTGTCCATAAGTACTTGTCTTGAGTCGATTTGTTGGCTGTGTGGTGTTTGCTAGCAATAGCTAGCTAGTTAGCTTAACATTCGATTTCTGAACTTGTTTTGACATGTCACAACTAATTTGTCGATGTCACATTATCCATCAAACAGTTTTAACGAATGTTTGCAGTGACGTTATCCTCTTCTGGTTGCCTGCTGGCTGGCTACAGTACACTGGGATCTCATTACACACTTTTCAGTGAGCTCTTGCTACGTATTCTACTAGCCCGGTGTGAACCTTTTTCTGTACTGTCTTTAGGTGGATGACGAGGCCAGAGCGCCCTCTAATGTTAATCCTCTTCATGACACATGAACCCCTGGTACAGTTCATCCTGCTTTGGGACTTTAAACATTAGGTTTAAAATGGGATTTAGCCTTTAATGCTGTAGTATCTCTCATTGATAGAGAGTTTTATCTCTCTGTTAAAACTCACAATAAATCCAGTTACTTCGTGAATTTTGTATTTGGTTTGCCCTTTTTCATTCAACAGCACACACATGGAGCTATATGCTGGCATTTTTCCTGCGTGTCACTGAAAACTTTCGCCTGCGGACTCCGAATAGTGGAACTGACAAGCTGGTGAACTTCCGAAACAGACACTCAATAGGATGATGGTAAGGCCGGATGGTGAAATCTTTAATGATGTTTCTCACTACAATGCCCTGCCAGCAGGTGGCGTATGTCAGATTGACAAGGTGACTACTGGTGTCAACAGCGCAGGTCCCCACAGTCACGGCGCTGGATCTGGGTGGCTTAGGAGGCTGTCACACAGTATAGGGCCACGTATCAAGAGAAGGGAGAGAGCGAGAGAGAGTGAGAGCGAGAGAGAGATCTGTGAAAGGAGTAAAAAAGAAAGTTATGTTGCTGCAGACATGGACCTTCGCTCAGAGCTCCTCAAGTCCATTTGGTATGGTTTCACTGCCCTGGATGTAGAGAAGAGCGGTAAAGTTTCCAAGTCTCAACTCAAGGTGAGTACCAGAATTAATTTTAGTCAAAATAACCTGGATTAATTTAGATATTTTGCCCCCATGCTTTCAGGGGCTCCTTCTCTTCAGCCTGCTGCGGTCTCATTTCCGACTCTTAAAGGGATAGTTAACGCAAAATAAAAAACATTTTACAAATGAATGTCCTTATACTGTATGAAGTATATGGATAAGAAGTGACAGCAACCCATGCTTTGGTTTTATTTGGCATTTTCTTTTACACAAATCCCAGTCAACACACGGTACGAATATGTTCTTCGGACATCATGTTTTTTAACTGCTAAATTGCTAAAAATAATCTTTCAAGTTAATTTTTTGAGATTCCCAACACATTTTTACACATTTTTACATGGACATGATGTGAAATAAATTCTCTCACCTCACCATTATTTGAATGGGATTTGTTAGTTTGCAGAGTTTGTGCTGATTTTGATCTGATTATGTGTCCTAGCTGAGCAAAACTTAATGGCACATGCTCTGTGTGTCACACAAGTTATTTGCTGATTGCTGTAGACTAGTAAAAAGCCTCTGAGTGATGTACATGCTTTCTATGGCAGGACAGAAACACTTATGATAGTGAAATGTGTGCACAATAGGGTCAGTGTGTGACCCAGAGAGTTACAGTTTGCTCTTGACCTCCTGTGAATGGGGGTCCTCATCGCTGTGTTGTGGTCAGACTGGCCCATGATGTCACCACATGCGGTACGACTGGGTACCAGGGCACCTCACTTGACCGGAGCGCTCGTGGACAGAATGGAACGTGTCACCACAAGCCTCCTGTACTTTGGCTGTGTACAGTATCATGTGTACAGTAACAGTATCAAGTGCCCACTGTTACATACTGTTACGACTCTGTGCTATAACACTGTAACTGCCGGTAATCATCGCCACGCTGTTTGTGCTGTGACACCAGCTACTGTCAACTACTGTCCCTTCTCTTTGTCTGGACGTCAGTTAATGGAGTTGGCAAGCGCCCAAACTATGTTGCCTCAGCTTCATGTAGGGCCTGTCCCTCACTCCGCCCCCATTCAGAACCACATTTCAGCCACGCGCCCCACTCCTTCAGGGACCTTGTGACTGAACTAATCCCTCTCACAGTGCACAGACAGGCGCTGGTTTGGAGTGAAGTCCAGTCCAGACTGGAGGGGGTCAGGTTCATAGAGGCTCAGGGGTTGCCATGCAGGTCTTTTCGTTCTGTTATAAGAAAATGAGGGAGGGATTAGGAGGAGAGAGCAGGATGTGGTGACTGAGTATCAGAACATGGGGGCTGGGTGCTGTGCTCGTTTGCTGAGTCTCTCAGGAAAAGGATTATCTCACAACTTCTACTTTAACAAGATCCAATAATGCATTCACAATGCACTCATGATGATAGTGACGTCAAAGGTCTAAACGTCAGTTGAAAATTGTCTTGTGGGCATGAGAAGCACTCTTAAATGTATCCAGGATATATTCTTATGGTTAAATAAAACCTGTTAAAAAGCCCAGTCAGCAGATTCACTTAACTTTGCCTTTCTCTGTACTCTTTGTCTTTTTGTGCACTTTTCCTTTTCTCTGTGCTCCTTGCTTTTCTCTGTGCTCCTTGCTTTTCTCTGTGCTACTTGCCTTTCTCTGTGCTCCTTGCCTTTCTCTGTGCTCCTTGCTTCTCTCTGTGCTTTTTACCTTTCTCTGTGCTCTTTGCCTTTCTCTGTGCTCATTGCCTTTCTCTGTGCTCCTTGCTTCTCTGTGCTTTTTACCTTTCTCTGTACTCCTTGCTTTTCTCTGTGCTCCTTGCCTTTCTCTGTGCTCCTTGCCTTTCTCTGTGCTTTTTACCTTTCTCTGTACTCCTTGCCTTTCTCTGTGCTCCTTGCCTTTCTCTGTGCTTTTTACCTTTCTCTGTGCTCCTTGCCTTTCTCTGTGCTCCTTGCCTTTCTCTGTGCTTCTTGGTTTTCTCTGTGCTCTTTGCCTTTCTCTGTGCTCTTTGCCTTTCTCTGTGCTATTTGCATTTCCCCAGGGACTAAAATATTTCCAGCTTTCATGTTTCAGTTCCCTCATAAACCTTCAGTTTTTGATTCTCAATTTAGTGTACCCCACATCCCTGTCCAACTGACATTGACAAGACATATTTAGAAGGTTTATACACCGATATCAGACAGATGCCATCTGTAAAGTTTTGCATTGGTTCTGACTCCTTCACATCTGTCCGTCGTCCACTAGGTTCTGTCCCACAACCTGTGCACCGTTCTCGCCATCCCACATGACCCCGTGGCCCTGGAGGAACACTTCAGGGATGATGATGACGGGCCGGTCTCCAGCCAGGGGTACATGCCCTACCTCAACAAATACATACTGGACAAGGTGGGGAAACGCATGGCAACACGCACGCCAACACGCACGCCAACACGCCCACCGACGCTTTGCTTGTTTGATCTGTGAACGTGGTACTGTGACCTCCTTAATGGCAGAGGGGTTGTGTGTGTGTGTGTGTGTGTGTCTGTGTGTGTAGGTGGAAGACGGCTGTTTTGTGAAGGAACAAGTCGACGAGCTCTGCTGGACCCTCACAGCTAAGAAGAACTACAAGCCGGAAAAGGACAATAAGAACACCTTGCCTGGGAAAGACGCTTTTCGTCTCTGGTGTCTGTTTAACTTTCTCTCAGAGGACAAATATCCACTGGTGATGGTGCCCGATGAGGTAAGCTGTCCCTCACTGGCCGGTCCTAATAGTTAGTTCCCCTTCTGAACTACTGAGAACAATGAATCTTGGAATCCGGGAGTGTTGTTGTAACTGGCTGATTGTGTCTTTGCATACAGTTAATGTGGGGTTTCATGTCACTTGCAATTTGGCTCAGTGTTTCCTGTAATCTGTCTTTGGCGATGCTGTTGGCAGTGTGAATTGACAGGCAGTTTCACAAGCGGCTTTCAAAACAGGGCACAGCGCCTCTTCATGAGAATTCACAGTCAAGGTTATTCCCCTGGAAACGCTTAGATTACCATATGGATGGGGGCCTTAAACAATAATTTTTACTGTGGTCAAACAAGTCAAGGGCAATCACTTTCACTGTGTTATAGGTATTCATGTGTTTAAATGCTAAATATTTGTTTTTCACACCTTGTGTTTAGGTGGAATATCTGCTAAAGAAGATGTGTATGGCCATGAGTGTTGAGCTAAACTGTGTGGAACTGGAGGACTTCATCTCCCAGGATGCAGTGCAACAGAATGGTTTCACCGTCTGGTCCTTCCTGGAGATGATGAACTCTGGAAAGTTAACCAGAGGCAGTAACCAGGAGATCACCAGCATGGCCATAGAAGAGGTTTACAGGGAGATAGTTGGCGATGTCCTCAAAGAGGTAAACTACCAGAAAACTCTATAACAGCAATGCAGCACTGTCTGTCCTTCTGTCTTATCCTGTCCTTCTGTCTTAGCCTGTCCCTCTGTCTTAGCCTGTCCTTCTGTCTTAGCCTGTCCCTCTGTCTTAGCCTGTCCTTCTGTCTTAGTCTGTCCCTCTGTCTTAGTCTGTCCCTCTATCTTAGTCTGTCCCTCTGTCTTAGTCTGTCCCTCTGTCTTAGTCTGTCCCACTTGGCTGTATAACAGCCCATGTCTGAAGGATGAAAAATTAGAGGTAGGGTAATGGAACCTGCCTGTTACAGACCCATTAACACTGATAATGCAAAGAGGAAGAAGGGGGATGGAACTGGATCTGTCTGTCTGTCTGTCTCTGTTTGTCTGTCTGTCTGTCTGTCTCTGTCTGTCTATCTGTCTGTCTCTGTTTGTCTGTCTTTGGGGATAAAGTTAGGGTTGTAATGGGGTTACGGTTTAGAAAATATTTTTTAAGGAAAGAAGTTCTCTGTGTAAATGTGCCACCTCTAGGGGTATCTGTGGAAGAAGGGTCAGTTGAGAAGGAACTGGAAGGAGCGCTGGTTCACCCTGAGGCCCAGTATCCTGTCCTACTACACCACAGAGGAGCGCAAGGATTGCCAGGGAAACATCCCCCTGGACAAGAACTGCTTTGTGGACGTGCTGCCAGACAGAGATGGGAAGAGGTGCATGTTCTGTCTGAAAACTCTCTCCAAGACCTACGAGATGAGCGCCTCAGACACCAAGCAGCGACAGGAATGGACCGCAGGTCTGTGGCGAATGTTCCTCTCATGTAGTTTTCTACTCCCCACCTCATATGCTAAATAGACCCCCACCTCAGGGATTCGTGGTACATGCATGGCCAATGTACAACGGATAGTGGCTGTATCCAGGAACTCTGTGCTGCGTTATATTAGCTAAGTACCACAAAACCCTGAGAGGCCCCACATTTTTGTGGTATAAACTAGGTTGTTAGATCTCTGAATGATGATTGGCTGAAAGCTTTGGTATATCTGTCTACAACAGATGCAGATATTTTATTTTTGCCATTTTAATTACTTTGATAACTAGTTGATAGTAGCAATAAGGCCTCTCTGGGGATTGTGGTATATGGCATAATGGTTGAGGGTTCTGCTTTGTGTCGTGCCTAAGACCAGCCCTTAGCCTTGGTATACTGGCCATATATTACCCCCCCCATGCATTGATGCTTAAAACACAACTCTATACCCAATAAAAGCTTTTGCCCCACCCTTTCTAAAATGTTGAGAGTGCTACAGGGAAAATGACCGTTTCTGTATGGCTGCTCTCTCAAACACTAAAACTCCAAATCAATTATTCTAAGGTGACATTGGTTTTATGTTGGGAATATCTGTAAAAAAAGAAACATTTCTTGCACGAGTATTCAACCCTGTGCTCTGGAAGCTTCCAATTAACATAGATGCACTGTTAATCTAAAGGTAATAGACCAACGAGAATTCTACTGAAGTCAGACAAAAAAATAAGAAATACAAATGTAATACAAATACAAAAGTCACACAAATGCATATATTAGGAAAAGAGTACAAAATAATATCCAAGTGTTTGGATATCCCGGAGAGCACCGTTGGATCAATAATCAGGAAGTGGAAGATGCATCACATCACCCAGGCACTGCCAAGAAAAGCTATCCCTCAAAATACAGCGCTCAAACAAGAAGACATTTAAGAGTCACAAAGAGGCCAACAATCACATTGAAGGAGCTGCAGAGTAGCATCATGCCGAGGCGATGCTTCTCATCAACATAGATTGGGAAATGGAGCAAAAGACAGAGAAATACTGCAAAGGAACAGTCAGTCAGTCTGCTAAAAACATGATGCTTGGGAGGAAATTCACCAGCAGTATAATGAACCCAAGCATGAGGCCAAAGCAACATTCAATGGAGTGGCTCGAGAGCAAAAAAGGGAATGTCCTACAGTGGACTGTTTAAAGACCTGGGACCGTATTCACAAAACATCTGTGTTAAAGTAGCTGCTAACTTGCTGATTTAGGAGTAACTCTTAAAAAAATGGGTGCGTCAGTCCTAAGACTTCTAAATTTTTGCTCTAAGAGTATTTCACAAAGCGTTTTAGCTCTAAAACCAGCTCCTAAATCTGTGATATGTAAGGAGTAGTCAAAATGACTCCTAAGTCAATAAGACCAAATCACAAACAATCCTAGAAGGGCTGCTGCCGGGAATCTGCCTCGTAATGACGTTTTAGAAACATTTATTGATACTGAGCTTTTAACAAGGTATCTCCTTAAACACAAGGTTATTATGATCATAGCAGAGCTAGTCAGGGATGCAGTCACTTCACCAACAAACAGAAACAACCCAATAACATCGGCCATCAAGGTTTGACAACTCTACGCTACTTGGCCACAAGGAAAATGCAGCTATGCAGCGCTGACGAACTACATATGTCTCAGTCATCTGTCAGTAGAATATTACATCTAACATTAAATGCCCTCCCCAGACCCCATATCGTGCGACAAATCATTTGGTTTCTTCATGATATTCACCAACTACAAAGAAACAAAACCGACTTCATGGCCATAGCTCGAACCCCGGTGTAGTTTGTGGTGGGACACAAACTACACCGTAACAAGCATTTCTTTACGAGCTGCCAGACAAGTAAGAGACTGACAATTAGCTGAACATGTCTTGACTAGTCAGTATATCATTCTTTCATGTTTTATCAGTGACACTTAGCCTACATTTTAATTTTAATATCTTTATTTCAATATGGCAACATGACACATCCCTCTACAGTATTGCTATGATGAATTCACTGACAGAGACCCCTCCCCTATCAGCCAATCACTGTGGGCCTAGTAAGTAGGCTTGTTCGTAGAACACGACATCATCCATAGTAACGGGGTCAACCCTGCCCATTCTCTTAGCTTAAGACTTCTCCCCATTCCTTAGTAAAAGTTGGTCTAAGCAGCTATGTAAATAGATTTTAAGAGGAAACTCTTAGCTAGGAACTTTTAGTGCTGTTTAGGAGTCCTCCTAGTGGTAAGATAAAATGTTTTGTGAATACGGCCCCTGATCTCAATTTCATTGAGAGTCTTTGGCCCACAAGCCTGAACAACTAGGAGCAAATCTGAAAAGAAGAATGGGCCCAAATCACTCCGGCAGTGTGTTGAACTGGTACATACGAAAATACTTTTATTACAGCAAAAGGTGGCTCTACCAAATATTCATGTTTAGGGTTTGAATACTTGTGCCAACAACATATTTAAGTTTAAATTTTTCTTTCAAATAGTTCCCAATACTAAGTCCACTGTCATCTTTCAACAATGTTTTTTTGTGTGTTTTTCAGTGTAAAATAGAATTTCAACCAGAACAAAATTTGAATGTAAAATTTCTTGCACAGTTATATACGAGAATTAGCTATATGACTCTTGTTAAAGGAATCGCTTTTAGCACACCCGAAGCATAGACTGCGGTGTTGCCAATAACACTACATTATCTGTCGATTGAACAAGGTCTAAAAGTGTATTGAGGCTAATTCAGCCACTCTTTAAGGCTGCCCCGAGACTTATGATCAATTTAGACACTTCCCTGTTTGTATGTGGTCGGTGGCTCTTGATTGAGCTAAGTTGCTGCTCTGCTTGACAGTCACAATCCACACCAAGCAAAATGGCACCCTTGTGTTTTCAGTATGTCAATATACAGAATGTGGGGGGGGGAAACATATTGTCAAAAATTTGAGTTTTTTGAGCAGTTTTCCTTAGACAGCAAAGACACATGTTAATGATAGGTTGGACCTTGTACATAACTATATAACTAATAGTAGTACATAACTACTATTATACAACACGTTCCATCCTACAGCCATTCAGACAGCCATCCGGCTACACAGCGAAGGAAAGACCTCCCTCCACAAGGACCTGAAGTTGAAGAGGAGGGAACAGAGGGAGCAGAGAGAGAGGAGGCGGCTGGCCAAGGAGGAGGAGCTGCAGCGCCTCCGGGCCCTCCAGGAGGAGAAGGAGCGTAAGCTGGCCGAGCTGGAGCTCCTGAAGGAGGCGCAGAGGCAGGCCCAGGCCCTGTTGGAGCATGACGAGCAGAGAAGGCGTAAGCAGCACGAGGAGATGCAGGCGGCCCTGGAGGTGCAGCTCCGTGAGGCGGAGGAGGTGAGAGACTAGGAGGGGAGGGAGGCAGTGAGGAGGTAGCGACAGTAGAAAGGGAGACGAGGGAAGGTCGCCGACGAATGACTCCACTGCTTCCTGGTGTCACAGAGAAGATGGGTGGAGTTTGCACCATGTGGATTGTGGAGGAAAGTTGGTGCAATTCAAGCATCCGTCGGGCATCTAGATGTTGCATGCTAACGTGTGTCTCCATCTCCAGTCGCGGGCCTCCATGCAGGCAGAAATGGTCCTGAAAGAGGAGGAGGCGGCGCGACAGAGGAAGCGGATCAAAGAGCTGGAGGCGATGCAGGCGAGTCTGGAGGAGGCCTTGCAGCAGGAGATCAAGGCTAGACAGGATGAGGAGGTCTTCAGATACGCACAGACTGGGTAGGGTGCGACACACACACACACACAAACACACATCAACCCCCCCCACACACACACACACACACAAACACACACACACACACACACACATCAACCCCCCCCACACACACTCACTCACACACACACACACACACAAACACACACACACACACAAACACACATCAACCCT
>JACXGI010001069.1:49153-72773 GCA_016801175.1 Esox masquinongy | reverse complement strand
CACATTTTCCTTGAGACCATAAAAAACGGAAAACAACTAAAACTAACCTGAACCACATAAACTCAAAAATCTAAACCAAACCCTAGAATAGCGACTAAAACATTTCCACCTGAGGACTGACAAATGGTCTTTTCTTGATTTGCCATGGTTACTGAGACTTCTGGTAAAAGAAGCACACCAGACACACATTGACTCACAGACACTCTGCATCCTCCAGACAACTTTGCATTTTCTTGAAAAAAAATACAAAAAGAACAGAGGCAAAAAGAACAGATGCACATTTGGCACTGAAGCCCAAATTTGCATTACATAATAAACTTTTATTTGCGCTGTCAGCCTTTTTGAATGTGTTAGCAAATGTTTCAGGTAGAAATCAAGCTAGCTTTGTTCATGTAACCATTTAGCTAGCTAGTTACCAAGTCAGATTGTGCCAAAGAGCGCATGTCTGTGACATTGACTTACAATCCATGACACAGAAAACAATTCGGTTTAATAAATCATCGTTACTGTATAACTTCCATTTGTCAAAAATGTTTTGACTAAAGGCACCAGTTGTGTTTGTTGTTTGCACCCAGGTAATTCAATAATCTAACTTGTTAACCAGGATTCTTCCAAAATAAAGCTGCCTGGTCTGAAGGTGCATCCTCTAGCAAAGCAATATGTCGCATTAGAATAACCATGGAAATTCAGATGGAAGGTTACTCTAACAGTCTCATGTACTCGTTTGAAGCTCAGTTTCTGCTGACAGAGCAGACAGCTGGACTCGAACGTATGCTGCAGCGACATGTGCATTGGAAGCAGCGGGCCAGACCACCCATCCGTTAAGGTTTTCATTGCGCTATTTGTCCCGGACCTTTAAATATTGTAGATAGCCTCTAAAAGAAGTGAGCACTAGATCATTCTGTCTGCCTGTTTCACTGTCCGATTCGCTACTTAAGCTTCTAGTTCTGATATCATCAACGCAACGGGTGTAGGGTACCCAACGGACAGACTGTTACCTCAACATACAATACACATACAATACAAACTCAACATACAATACACATACAATACAAACTTAACATACAGTACACATACAATACAAACTCAATTCACATAGGCACATTTTGCTGGGTGGCAATGAGGATATTTGCAATCTTTCCCACACACAATCTTCTCACAGAATCTTTCCCTCACAGAATCTTTCCCCCACAGAATCTTTCCCCAACAGAATCTTTCCCCAACAGAATCTTTCCCCAACAGAGTCTTTCCCTCACAGAATCTATCCCTCACAGAATCTTTCCCTCACAGAATCTTTCCCTAACATAATCTTTCCCTCACAGAATCTTTCCCTAACAGAATCTTTCCCTCACATGTTTCCATGGCATTTCCATTGTTTTAGTCAAGTTCCATTTTTTCCATATATGTATAGCGTTATCAGCTGGGTCTGGTAACGTCACACTTACTCTTCCATCTCTAAAATATCAGACGTAAATTTCACCCAGGGAGCTAGCAAAGTGAGGTGTTGGCTAATTCAGAAATGACCCACGTCATGTTATTATTCATTAAAGGAGGTGCTAATAAAAGAGTATTTCCTGTCCAAAAATTCACATTCTGGACATAACTGGCAATTTCAGACTTGAATCATGATACCACACCCCATATTGTCCTAGGGAAAAAGAATGGGGTAAAACTTTTTTCTTAATGGCTTGAGTAGGCCTTTAAAGGAATTAAATTACAGAGATCATGGCTAGCTGTCATTCTTTGAGAAGGCACTAAGTTGCCATGCGAATGCCTCATGTTACTGAGGACGGTAGGCAGAACAGAATAAGCTGCTGTGGAAAAAGCTGTTTGCTGTTGAAGGGAGGTTGCGTTAGTTAGGTTCCTGAGGAAGTTAGGTTTTTAGCAGAGGAAGTTGTCTAGCTATAATCGGTAGGATCTGTTGACAAGGGTGTGCATGGGCTGTGTCTCAATCTTGCATATAAAAAAAGAAATATTGTCTGATGAGTCCTTTGATTAATTTCCTTACCGGTTAGGGAAACTACAAATTTATACCAAGCAGCAAGTTCACTTCATGTCAAAGATCACAAAGAATCTCAGCAAGGCAAAAACATCCTAAAAGTTTCATAGTCTGCCTCACACGCTTGAAAGAAGTCATAGTAAAGCATTATGCTTGTTGATGTACCGGGGAGAGACAAGGGGAACGGGCACAGAGGCTGTGTCCAGGACCCTGGAGGGTGTTTTGTTGAACAAACATAAGTGTTAGGGGAGGAGGTGAGGGAGTAATCAATACAGAAAACAAACCACTGTGTTTGGGAAGGATAGACGGCCTCTTCACCCTTCTGCCCCAAACTGTGTTTCTCCCTCTTGGGGTCCTGTTTCACTGGGGTCTTCCGTTGCTGCCGCTTCCTCCTCTCCAGCTCCTTGTACCTCTTCCTGTGCATCTTCCTCAGAGGCTTTTCAGTTTCTTCCAGCTTTGGCTTTTCATTTTCCAGCTCTCCCCCCTTCTTTATAACTTAGCCGACAAAGTCTTTATGACTGGCCCTGCTGGCTCCCCCTGGAAGGTTCCGGAAGTTGCCAGCCTTCTTTGGCTGCAATGCTGCTGTAGCCGATGGGCGTGTACATTTTGATTTAGCAAATCATACTATATTTACTGGCTTAACTGTATGTCCTGGATTTTTACTCACCATGTTTAAAAAAAATTTTTTTTTAATCCACACTGTTCAGTTTGCTGACTGAAGAAGAGGAGAAGATGAAGGCCCTTATGGCACTGCAGGAAGAGCAAGAGGAGTACATCCTGAAGACCCAGAGGGAGAAGCAGGAGCTGAGGCAGGAGATGGAGAACAAGTCCCGAGCTCTGGAGGAGGCCCAGCGTCAGCTGGAGGAGGTCCGGGCCAACCGACACCGAGTGGACCAGGACGTGGTGGTGAGTGGGCCAGGGTATCACAGCAACACCCACCACTGAGCTCGGTGTTAGTGTTGGTGTCAAAGACCAGTGCGGTGTACGTTTCTTCATGTGTTCGTTTTGTTTCACGGTGTCCTTTAGGCTGCCCAGAGGAAGCTTCGCCAGGCCAGCACCAATGTCAAACACTGGAATGTTCAAATGAACAGGCTGATGCGTCCAATTGGACCAGGAGGTATGTCTCCCATACACAGTACCGGTCAAACGTTTGGACACACACACTCATTCAAGGGTGTTTCTTTAGTTTTACTAATTTCAAAAGTATGAAATAACACATGGAATAATTTAGTAATCAAAGTAGTGTTAAGCAAATCAAAATGCATTTATATTTTAGATTCTTCAAAGTAGCCACCCTTCGCCTTGATGACATCTTTGAACACTCTTGGCATTTTCTCAACCAGCTTCATGAGGTAGCCGCCTGGAATGCTTTTCCAACAGTCTTGAATGCGTTCCCACATACACTGACCAGTTGTTGGCTGCTTTTCCTTCAATCTGCAGTCCAACTCATCCCAATCCATCTCAATTAGGATGAGGTTGGGTGATTGTTGAGGCCAGGTCATCTAATGCAGCACTCCATCACTCTCCTTCTTGATCAAATAGCCCTTACACAGCCTGGAGGTGTGTTTTAGATCATTTTCCTTTTGAAAAACAAAGGATACTCTCACTAAGTGCAAACCAGATGCAATGGCGTAGGCTGTAGAATGCTGTTAGTTATACTGGTTGAGTGTGCCTTGAATTAAAAAACATCTCTGACTGTGTGACCAGCAAAGCACCCCACACCATCGCACCTCCTCCTCCATGCTTCTTGTGGGAACCGCACACATCTGGGTCTTCCATTTCTGTGGCGGGCCTCCTGAGAGCCAGTTTTATCATAGAGCTTGTTTGTTTTTGAGACTACACTTCAAGAAACTTTCAAAGTTCTTGAAATTTCCCAGATTGGCTGATCTTTTTTTTTAACAAGAAATGATGGGCTGTCGTTTCTCTTTGCTTATTTGAGCTGTTCTTGCCATAACATGGACTTCTACATCACTTACATAATGATGGTCTTCTGTATACCAATTCTACATTGTTACAACACACTGGTTGGCTCCAACAAGTTAAGAAGGAAATTAATTCCACAAATTAACTTTTAACATGGCACACCTGTTTTTTGAAAAGCATTCCAAGAGGTGACTAGCTCATGATGCTGGTTGAGATAATGCAAAGAGTGTGCAAATATGTCATCAAGGCAAAGGGTGGCTACATTGAAGAATCTTCAATATAAAATGCATTTTGATTTGTGTAACACTTTTTTGGTTGCTACATAATTCAATTTGTGTTATTTCATAGTGTTGATGTTTTAACTGTTTTTCTACAAAGTGGGAAATAGTAAAAATTAAAATACTCTTGAATGAGTCGTAACTTTTGATTGGTACTATACATACTGTACATTTTGAAGTGTTCAGCATTGTCTTTTGGAATAAGGTCACTTACGTAGGCCCCCATTTTCTTGTGGTTTGTTGGCATTCCGCTACACCCAAAGAGCTGCAACCGGTAAAACACACAATGGTGACATACTGTTCAGTGGTAGATGGTTGATAGGGGCCTTCATTGGAGTTGATTTCTCTCTGCATAACTTTCTATTGTAAGATAGCTTTGAACCTAATGAGAAATTAAAGTAAAGTAAAATTAAAGTAAAGTAAAATTATGTTCAAGCTACAAACTACTGCAAATTAAAAATAAATACATTTAAAACAAAATTAATTGCATGGACTATCAAGTACATGTACTTGGTGTACAATTTCTAATAACCATGGCAAGGAAACAGTGAAGGCTAAACATCTGTGTTTTTCTGTCTCATGTTCTTGCTATAATGGTCCCATGGTTCCGTCCAGAGAAGAGATCTTCTGGAGGAGGCTCGTTTTCCAGTTTTCAGATACCTACTCAGAGAGATCCAGGCCTGCGTCTGAGACAGAAGTCAGAGGAACATGATGAGGAGAGCAAGGAGAATGTGGACAACAGCAGTACGGGGTCTGGCTGTGAAGGAGAGAGAGGGGAGCGACGTCTCTCCCATGCCTCCAACGGAGACATGGACATCCCCTGAGGTGTCATGGCTCTTCTAGAATGGAAAAACCAATCTGTGTTTCGTTTATGACATTCTAAGCGAAAGGATGGAAGGACTTGACTTCATGGTACAGCTGTTGTCATAGTGACTTTTCTGGTTAAGAGATTTGCCAACCGAAAAGCATGGATATGATAAAGGGATCCTAAAGGAACAAGACATTAGTCATTGAAATGTTTTTTTCACCAAGTTGGTAATAAACAATAAAATATGCATAATATTTAGTAAATCTATTTACTGTCTAACTTTTCAATCGGAAGTATTTAAAAATCTTATCTCTCGGTATGTTAGTAATAGGTCTCCATGTTTTAATGAAGAACAGAAAAACCATAACACAGTATTTTTAATTGTATTCATAGACAACAAGATGATAATTTCCTGTCACAAAATGTATTCTGGAAATATAATTACTAAATGTGTTGGAGTGTAGATTTGTTGCTTTTCCTTTTTTGTAACGTGAGACACAGGCAAACAGGAAAATTTATTAGTACAACATAACAAGAACAATCTTTGTCACAAAACAAGTACGTTTTGAAAACAGAGAAGACTGATTTGTACAGGAGAAATTAATGCAAACAGCCTTTGTGGTCTGAATTTCCTGTTTCCGTCGTCAGTTTACAACACACTCATAGAGGCAAACACAACAACGGTGCATGCCTACTTCAGTCCATTATCTGTAACCTGTGTTTAAAATGAACTGTTTAGACATTGCAATTCCCCAATGATTGTTTCTCCTCAGTGGTTTTACATGTGAAAGAATTAAGAACTAACTGAAAATGTTATCTTGTTTTTTTTATTTTTTGTGAAATATTTAATTCTCTTGGTTGTTAATCACTAACAATGTGTATGAAAATGGTGACACCTTCTGATTGAAAAGAAAAATTACATGAGGGTTGGATACCACTATATCATACTATGTCTCTGTGATATTAGTGGCATACCATGCATCCCTACCTTTTAAATGGAAACGGCAGGTCATCACGACCACGATCATCATTAACCTCATATCAATTCAGAAGGCGTTCTTACTAACATGCCTGGAAAATGAAATGAGTGTGAAATGTTAAATTTGTGCTGTAAGTGTTCATAATACAGAAAACTGGAGGATGTGAGGTCATGACTTTGTGTTGGAACTTTTCATTCCTTACTGTAATCTAATCCATTTCCATATATATATATAAATATATACATATATATATATATATATTACTATGGATGCTTTTAATTCCTTTTATTGGGATTTATTAACGGTGCATCCAGGCGGACATTGAGACAAGGGGCAGATATCTTTTCGGAGGTAATGGTGCGGTTGTTTCACACATAGCTGATGACATCAGAATTAATTAAAAAAAACTGTGAAGTGCTTTTCTCACGCCCAAGACATTATAGAAATATATAAAAACAGAACACTGTAATCAGTCAACAATCAAAGCTATTTACGGGTGTCTACAGACCGAGATAAAAGCTCAAAATTTAACTGTGCCCTAAAACAAGGTCAGAGCCTGGGAAACAACTACGAAAAATGAACCCGGACCCGTGGCTGGGTCACGTGGGGAAGCTTCAAGCGTTGTTTCCATGGAGTTGTTTTTGCACGCTCGTTGCTGATTGGCCATGCGAAATACGGCCATTTAATAACCTACCGCCACCATTGGCTAATGGTGTTTCTCCTCTAACCAACTAGAAGGCGTGCTTTTTACAAACTGAAGCATGTACAGGAAGTTTATAACTTCTTTCAAACCAGTTATTTTGTGAAAACAGTGGAAATAATCTACATTTTTTTCGGCGTCAACAGAAAACATTTAGAGTAATAAGCTATAGATTTCCTCTTTTAAAGTGTGCATGTGAGTACTTGTTTCTCTTTTGTCATGTCAGGATCAGATAGCCAGAAAGCAAACTGCAACTTCTCAGAAATATCTCGCTAGCCATCTTAAAATAAATTGCTAAATTTACTGGCTTACTACGTAGTTTGTAGCTAACATTAAGCTAGCAGGACGGTTTACTGTTAAATGATAGGTGTTTTTTTTAAGAATCCGATGGTTGCATTGTGTTCTTTGCGTTATATTCCTAGCTACAGTATAACAAAATACCTAGACAGGTACCAGATTAACAATTTTTTTCAGGCAGGTAATCAGTGTATTGTGCGGTACATAATTATTTTCTCTCTAAGTGTACGGTCCCGCAACCGGTGTATTAAGCTAGAGGCATGCTGAATGTTGCTTAATAAGACTTCGTTTCAGTTTGTCAATAACAGAACGTTGTTGAAGGTCTCAGACCAAACCAACATGGATTCTTCTTCAGTACTGCGTCAGCAAAGTTATAACAAAACCCTGCAGGACAATTCAAGGTATTCCTCTAGAGAGAATTTAAGACAGTTGTTGTCTATTCTGCTTTATTGGTGTTTCTCTTTTTTATGTTCTATAGCCACTGTCTATGAAGTACTCATTGCTCAAACAGCCTGTAAAAAAAAAAAAATATACAGATACAATGCCTGAAAAGTATCTCTGTCTCTCCACATTGATGTCCCATTCCAGGTTCAATAGAATGACAGCGGACCCAAAGCCAGGCTCCAAAAACCCATCTGTCCCTTCTAGACACCAGTCTGTACCCTGCGGACACCATTCCAGGCAGGGCTCTGAGAATCAGGACCCAACAGTAGGTCCAGACAATGTGCAGAAACCCCTGGGGACTGTCAAACCTGTGGTCATCAGCAGACTCCCGGTGCTGGCCAAGTCCCTGCAGCTTCAAACCCTATCTGACTTCACCCAGTCCCACAAGAGATGGGAGCAGAACTCTTTAGCGGTGTGTACAGTGTACTGGTTCTAAATAGATAACTGTTTTTATATTTCTGTGGTAAACTTAGATTTTGGAACCGGGTAAAGCCTAATTTCCGTTTTAAAAATTTCTACAGTGAAAGTGCTTTTTTGTCCATTAAATAGTCATGGATTTATTATTCATGTTTCTTATTTTTAGCTTTACGTTCAGTGCTAGGTGTTGTCATTTATATTTGTTGTACTTGAATTTTTTCCTGAAGGGTAAAGCTAAGAGGAAGAAGCCGAGCACCAAGCCTGTGCCTTTCAACTTCTCTAGTGCCAGAACCAACCGAATAGGCGCACAGAACCAAAGAAACGGGACAAGAGCACTGGTGGTTAATAGAAGGGCTGGTGATCAGCCAACCCAAGCTGAAAGTGCTGGTCGCGCCACTGCGCATTCAAACGAAAGACTCGCAGCAAAAACTGCCAAACTGCCCAGTACTCTCCGAGCGACTCATAGCAAGGCCCAGTCAAAGTCAACGGTAGAATTCGCTGCTCAACTCCCAGCACAACACTCGGAAGCCAAAAAAGCAGGTCGGGGACTGCAAGGCGTCTTGTCACAGCACAATGTAGAAGTGGGGAAGACTCCTGCAGGTGTCATCACCATGTCTTTGTCCCAACATCCAAAACAAAACGCACAATCTTCTTCAGACAGTCCATTGCATGGATGTGGATCGGGAAAGATCAGTCTTCCCAGACCTCCAGGTCCATGTGGTTCTGAATCAGGTATTTCGTTGAGTGCTTTCTCAGTTCACAGTGGCCAGCCTGCCGCCCTCAACACTGAAGCCTGTAGGGGCCATTTTGACACACTCAGCCTCAAAGAGCCTTCCAAACCAGCGGAGTTGCCAAGTACAAACGCTGGTGAGATTGTTTTAAAATTTCTGTTACACCTTGCGTGACAGCAGTCCAGAGATAGAGAGAATGTATTATCTCCATTGTTCTCTGTCTGTCTGTCTTTCTTTGCCTGCCTGCCTGTTTGTCTGCTTAGGTTCTTCATTTAAAAATGTGAAATGTGTTCCATTGTGCTGCGTGCTGTGTCCTAGGTGCTGGGGGGGCTGCCTTCTCTGACCCGGCTGCTCTCTGTAGTATTCTCCGGAATGAGGGAATCAGTGCAGCGAGGGCTCCCACCCGTCCTTCTACGCAAGCCTATAACAACATGGTAAATACTGCCGCGGAATCGGCCTCCGAGACGACTCGGAGTCAGTTGTTGTTAGTTTGTGATTGTGTGTTGCCTGGTTCAGCTGAATAGTCTTAAAGGACAAACTGTCTTAAAGTGAAGTCTGGTTGGTGGCTGACTGAGTTTGTGTGTACGACTTAAGTTTGTGTACTGACATTTTAACTGTAACCTTTGCAGCCCCAGAGAGTATCTATCATGAAGACTGTCCCGAAGACGCTGCTCTCTGCGGGTTAGTTCTTGTGGTTTTCTTGTGTTGATTTGTAGTCCTTTATTTGCTATGTTGATTCTGATTTGCAGGTATGAGCATGGGATGTGCATTCTAAAAAAATAAATACAAGTATTTATACTTCTACAGATTTTATATTTATTTTATTTATTGACCTTTATTTATTAATGCAAGCTATTAAAAACAAATTATTCTTTAAATAAACAGCATGTACATTAAAAATATGATAATAAACACAAGTTAAATACATAATAAAATATAGAAAAGATTTAGTAGTCCCGAAAAAATAAAGAACATTTCACAATGCAAACAAAACAATCTTCACTCAGTCTTCATCGGTAATGGAGCCAGTGGCTGAATACATTTCCTGTGGTAAAGATATATTCTGCTATTCTTCAGGGTTTTATCAATTTTCTTATTTGTTTTGTAGGATTCCATTTACAGTCAGATAGTCTACAGTGTAAACACACTGACTTAGCTTCATGGATTTGATTAATGCAGAAATTCCTCAATTGCCTTAACAACAATGAACCATCGGTTGGATCTATTTTTTTACTCCCCATTTCTAAAAAGATAGAACCTTTGGGAAGCAGCTTAAAGCTTATTAAGGTTCTGGTACTGCTGAAGTATTTTCAAATTCACTTTGGTTAATGTCATGCAGAAATTCTTGTTCTCTAAGGTTTCAGTAGTTTCTTTTCATAATGAAGCCAGGTTTAGCACCAGGAATCCTTATATATGTCACAGAAACAATTGGACAACAGTCCCTAATATCCAAAGGAAAAACAACACAGGCTGCATCTGAAATCAGTCACAATTTACTTTGCAGGAGCCTTTAGATTAGGATGAGTGGACTTCGTAATCAGCTAGTTCAGGTTTAGATCAAAAGTCGTTCATATAGTCAGAGTGCCCCAATCCGTGTTAAAATCACCCAGAATGATCACTTCTGATGATGTAACAGATGCTATGAGGTCAGTGATAACACCTATCTTTGCAGATTGTGGATGATATACACCCTAAATGTTTAATGCTGAGTTATTTATTAATTCAAGACCTATAATAAGTTTCTATAGAAATGTATAACAGAAATATTTGCTGCCTGCCCATTGACTACATTTATGTACATTATGTGATTGAATTGAATCAGGTCCTGCGAGGAATGTTCAGTTCACTCCTGATGCTAAAGCCCTGGGCAGTATCCTGCAGAATGAGGGGGTTCGCTTTTCTATGCAGCCCCAAAGAGTGTCTGTTATGAAGAGTCAGCTGAGTACAGCACCATCGGCAGGTCTGTGGTAGTAGTACTGGACACATCCCAACTGTCTTGTATTTCTATAACCACATAACAACGTTCAGTGTAATGAACTGTTGATGTTGACGGTTATTCTGTGGGTGAAAATGTTACACACTGCGCTTAAAAAAACAAACAAAAAAAAACACATACATTTGCACAGCGCTGTTTGATGAGCTACCCTATTCAAACCCCCTGCTCCGGCTCAATCTAGGCAAGCTAGCATCGTCTGAGGCTAGCAAGTCGCTAACCTTGGGCGTGCTTGTATCGTTTAAAGGCCCCGCAAGATCGGTCCAGTTCTCCCCTCAGCCTTCGTCAATGAGCCGGGTCCTGCAGAATGAAGGCCCCTGTAACCCCCTTCAGCACCTCAGGGTGTCCGTCATGAAGAGTCAACTGAAGACAGCGCCTCCTGCAGGTCAGTATTTGCACTGCATTTGTTGGATACGACCTTGGTGCACGTTTTTAAGAAGGACATGAGTTGTAAAGAAGCTTCATGGCTTAAAACATCTCAGTCGCGAAGTGGGTGTTGAACATGCAGGTCTGCGACTTTGCGTGTGCTTGTGTTGTAGGTCAACTGCGGGGTGTTGCGTTTTCTCCGGACTCCGCCGCCCTCAGTAGCATCCTGCAGAATGAAGGGGTGACGGCAGGCGGCGCCCCCGGGGCGACGCCCCAAAACAGCTCTGTCCATCCCTCCGGCAGGGGCACATCCATCTACACTGTGAGCCTTCTTTTGTTTAAAATGCTGTCAGTGGTCTCTGCCCTGTACAAGCCCAGGGTGGCCGACTGCCGAGAGGTTGTAGCGCTGAGCCAGTAACTGATAGGTCCCCGGTTCGAATCCCTGTGTGCCGACAGGTGAAAGTTATTTTGTGCCTTTTAGCACGGCGTTTAACCCTAGTTGCGTTGTGAGTCGCTTTGATAAAGAATATCCGCTAAATGACTGACGTGGAAATGGATTCCTGTCACATGTACTATAAGTGATGCATTAGACAGGTGTAGACTCCTGCTGACTGTTTATTAAGGGGGTGTGTTAACAGACTGTGCACTGGGTTATCTCATCTTCCCCAGGCTCAGAGAGTACCTGTCACAAAGAACTGCTCTGAATCTCCCAGAGGACCTACAGGTGACTTAGTAAAATACCACCTTGTGTCTGTCTGTCTGTCCGTCTGCGTTATAACTCAACTTGGTTTGTTCCTGTCTTAAAACAAGATCTGTATTCTCAGGGGTAACTGTCAGCCAGACGCCCTCCACCAAGTGGACACCCCAGCGGGTTCCTAACTCCAGGCCCATGTCTATGGTCTGTATGTTACACTACACCCTCTGCTTATGTCTATGGTCTGTATGTTACACTGCGCCCTCTGCTTATGTCTATGGTCTGTATGTTACACTACACCCTCTGCTTATGTCTATGGTTTGTATGTTACACTACACCCTCTGCTTATGTCTATGGTCTGTATGTTACACTACACCCTCTGCTTATGTCTATGGTCTGTATGTTACACTACACCCTCTGCTTATGTCTATGGTCTGTATGTTACACTACACCCTCTGCTTATGTCTATGGTCTGTATGTTACACTACACCCTCTGCTTATGTCTATGGTCTGTATGTTACACTGCACCCTCTGCTTATGTCTATGGTGTGTATGTTACACTACACCCTCTGCTTATGTCTATGGTCTGTATGTTACACTAAACCCATTTTAAAAGGCTAATTGATCATTAGAAAACCATTTTGTGATTGTTAGCACTGCTGCAAACGTGCTGATTAAAGAAGCAATAGTCCTTTAGACTAGTTCAGTATCTTCAGCATCAGCGTTTGTGGGTTCGATTACAGGCTCAAAATGACCAGAAACAAAGAACTTTCTTCTGAAACTCATCATTCTATTCTTGTTCTGAGAAGTAAAGGCTATTACATGTGAGAAATTGCCAAGAAACTGAAGATCTCATACAATAATGTGCACTACTCCCTTCACAGAGCAAGGCAAACTGGTTCTAACCAGAATATAAAGAGGAGTTGGAGGCCCCGGTGCACAACTGAGGAAGAGGACAAGTACATTAGATTATCTAGTTGGAGAAACAGACACCTCACAGGTCCTCAAACAGACTCATAATGGGCCTCTGTACACCAATGTAGATATTGTATTAAAAATCAGACGTTTACAGCTACAACAGTAATTTACAACATAAACCATGTCCACACTGTATTTCTGATCAATTTGATGTTATTTTTATGGACAAAAAATGTTTTTCTTTCAAAAACACTGAAATTTCGAAATTACCCCAAACTTTTGAATGGTATTGTATGTCTATGGTATGTATGATACAAATGTATAATAGCTGTATGGGAAGAACACACACAGCATCTTTCTGATATGCACTCAGTTTTTCATAATTTGTGCACTATGGCTTGAGCATGCATTACATGTGCACGGCTGTGTGTCAAGCACATCTGGGATGTTTGATTCTAGGCTGGAATAATTATACGATCTGCCCTGCACAGCTGTGGGGTTTCTGAAATATTTTAATAAAATAGCTGCCCGGAGATTATTGCCACGGAGGAATAAGCTGAGCTCAGATCAATAGAATAGGCAGACGTGCAGAGAAGAGAGATGATTACAGAAATAGCTTGTCCTGAATCAACTGCAAAGAGTTGCAAATGTGAATTACATAATATTTATTATCATTAAATTAGACATGATCAATGTCTATCGACTGTATCTGAGATCTGTCGCCACTGTTTGTGATCTGATTCAGGATCTGATTAACTTATTTCACTACATAATGTTGTATTCAGTACACTACCCCTCAGGTCCGTAATGGAATCATATCGACAAACATGATATTGTCCTGGATGCTCTGACTCACTGAGCTGTCTGCTTTCAGAGGAGGGTCCTGCCTGCCCCCCGGACCCCTTACGAATACTCTCCCCGACTGAGGGGCTTTCAGAGTCAGGGCCGAGATCTGGAGACGCATAAGGAGGTGAGGAAAAGGAGGACGAGGCGACCGGTTTACTTAGCTTGACTGCGATTGGTTTACCTGTTTTACTTGAAAGCGCTGTTTGTAACTGGCTCTGAGTCTGACAGTGTCTGCTAAATTACTGACTTTGTTTATGGCAGGAAGTTGTCCAGAGGTTGTTTGAGACTGAGGAGGAAAAGCAGCCAGGCGAGCAGGCGTTGGATCAAGACCCGGCTCAGGCGTTGGATCAAGACCCGGCTGAGGCGTTGGATCAAGACCCGGCTGAGACGCAAGCAGACGAACACCTGGCACAGGACCCGGGGGTGGAACGTAACACAGCAAGAGGACTCCCAACTTTCTTCCAAGCTCCGCACAGAGAATCAGTCATTATCTTTTCAACTGGTCGAAAGCTGCTTAGAGCAGCTCCAGCACCAGAACCAGAGAGCCCTGCGGTTGGATTCCTGGAGCGTGGTGGGCCCCTAGAGCATGGTGGGACCCTGGAGAGAGGAGGGTCTTGGGCCAGAGCTACAGGAGAACAGAAAGCAATGGACCTCCTGCCTAGGCATCCAGAGTTTCCCAGACCTCCTGCGACAGATGTTCCTGAGGTCACAGGTGCAGCAATGTGCCTGCCCAGACTGGCCGAACACTCAGCCTTTCTCCCCCTAAGCCAGCCCAGAGGTAGGACCGACAGGCTCCCTGTACTAGCTCTATTATTTCAAATGTCCTGGTTCTGAGGACCGTGTGCTTTTTAGTCTTTGCCCTGGCACCCCGTCACAGCTTAGGTCAGCCCTGACCAGCATGAAGAACCTCTGTGCTAGCAGTGCCATTTGACTGTCCCGCAGCTTGCTCTTTGGCTCTAGTCTGAGTTGGAGGTGCACAAAAGTGTTTTCCAAAACAGGTCTGTTGGAGGTCGATTCGTAACCATGTTTCATTGCAGGTAGCATCATCATCCCCAAGAGTGGTGCTCTTACTTCAGCTGCTGCCCTACTCCGCTACCGCCTTCCACTGGAGGAGCTCCGTCTGGAGGAGGAGGTGGCCGCCTACGCCTCCGCCTCACCTGCCCCTCCCTGCTCCTCCTTCGGGCCCCTGCAAGCCCGCTGTGGAAACCCTGTGGCCTCGACCCTGTGCCTCCAGGACTTCACTGTGAGTTGGGTTTGGTCAGAGTTTAGTCTGCGTACTGGAGGTCGGGGCTCTTCGACTGCGGTCCTGGAGGGTTAGAACACCGCAGGTTTTGATTCCGCCTGTTGTTTAATTGCTCTGAATGGCGCTGAGTAAGTCAGTGATTTAAACGATGAAAATGGGACTCCTTAGGAAAAGGCCAAAGAGGGCGTGGCTAATCAGGCTGTTAGCAACGTGTTGTTTTTATGTTGTCTGTGCACAACTAGGGTTGGTACTGGTACATTAATTAATTCCTTTCTGGTCTTCTTTTTCTTTTAGAGTTTTCGTCCAATCATCCCGGACCCCTCATCTGTTCCTTCTTCCCCATGCTCCTCTCTTCTCCAGGAGAGATGATGATATTTTATTATTATGAAAGACCAATAATACATTGTTAAGCTTAGACTTGAAGGGGTGTGTGTGTTTGTCTCTCTGTGTCTCTCTGTGTGTGTGTGTAAGCTTTGGGAGATGGCCATTTTTTTTACTTACTGATATCTCATAAAATATCAGTAACATATCCTACTACAGCGTATCAGTGTTTAAAATAGAGAGTTTTTAAAGACATGACATAACTGTTAAATAATGTATAGCTAGCTACTTTTTTAACACATTGGCATGCACTGGCCTTTTAAATAAAAATAAATGTTTGACGGTATTAGGCAGTATATCCAAAGCTTTTGACATTTTAATGGAATCAAAAACTATGTGAATTCATTAATGTCCACAGTGAAAGTTAGTAGGTAACATTGATTGATATCAGTATAATGACATTAGACCAGTGAAACCCCACTGGGACTTGTTGTATTTATCAATGTTACAAAAACATTTAATTTGCTTGTCTTTCAGGCGTTAATACCGCTATAATTATACACAGTCTTTGACTCTTTTACATGAGTATGTAAAGAAAGACACTGTGTATATTGTTTGATTATGTGTATGGTAACATTATAGTTGAACACTAAATAAAAATGCACAAATCAGATTTTCATATTTGCTAAAGAATTGTTTTTAATGTACAAGTGTTTATAATAAATGTGTTTATGAACTTTGTTTGTCGTACAATGCATGTTTGACTAGTTTTTATTAGGTTTTGATAATGACTACTGTTGGAAACAACCAGTCATATATCCTACAGTAACTGATGTTGTCTTGTTAGTCATGTCGTATTGATTTGGTTACTGACTTTTCCCCTTTGTGAAAGTTTCTGTGTGAATGCAGTGTAGTCAACAGGAAGGAGAGGCTTCTAGGTCACATTAACTATTCACACATAAGCAAAGTATATTGGTGTTGACAGGTGACTGAGAAACACACTTCTAACATTCCCTGAATGTCAACTGCACTGTTACTACCACAATTAAGAGTTCCAGAGTGTTCAGAAAGCCGGTAGTCTCCTCCCACTAATCTGACATAGAAAACTATACTACATTATACAGTCATTTCCAAAATGATTGGCGCAAAAAGACGAGCAGGCTGTATGAAGTCACATGGGAACATACTTTAAAAATTTCAGGGAATCAACCAAGATTAGACTCTTCTTCGCAGGATGTGTGATTTCATGTGAGCTATCCGGCAAGTTTTTAGATGAGATTTCCCACAACTTGAGTTCAAGATGCCATTAACCTTAACAGTGGCCCCATGACCAGTGGAAATGAAAGAACCCTATAATATCAAAGATTAATCATATGCATTTTCTGCACACGCATTATTTAATCACCACCACAGGAATACTTGGCTGAAAGAACTCCATTTTTGTTTAATCTGAACATCTAGTTGTTGCACTTAGTTGTAATCCAAATGCTGTTCAGCAAACTCCCGTCGCTTGTATTTGTTGGTTGGTTTTATTAAGTGTTACTCTTCTCTGGCATAACTTCCAAAAAGGCTATTGCCATGGAGGTGGCATTTAAGTTTATATATTTTTCATCTGTGATTTATTTGCCTTTATAGAGTATACACGATCAGCCATAACATTATGACCACTGACTGGTGAAGGGAATAATACTGATAATCTCGTTATCATGGCACCTGTCAGTGGGTGGGATATATTAGGCAGGAAGTGAACATTCAGTCCTCAAAGTTGATGTGTTAGAAGTAGGAAGAATAGGCAAACTTAAGGATATGAGCAACTTTGACAAGGGCCAAATTGTGATGGCTAGACGACTGGGTCAGAGCATCTCCAAAACTGCAGACCATGTGGGATGTTCTCGGTCTGCAGTGGTCAGTACCTACCAAAAGTGGTCCAAAGAAGGAATTATCCTGTCTCTTTCAGCATTGTAATGGACCCTACCACAATGCAAAAATGGTTCAGGTATGGTTTGAGGAACACAACAACTAGTTCAAGGTGTTGATTTGGCCTCCAAATTCCCCAGATCTCAACCCAATCTAGCGTCTGTGGGATGTGCTGGACAAACAGGTTCGATCCATGGAGGCCCCACCTCGCAACTTACAGGACTTAAAGGATCTGCTGCTAACGTTTTGGTGCCAGATACCACAGCACACCTTCAGAGGTCTAGTGGAGTCCAGGTGGTCATAATGTTGTGTCTGATCGGTGTATATATATACTGTAAGGTCATGCACTGTACACTGTTCATGTATCAGCATTGACTAGATGTAAAGACAGGTGATGAGTTAGAATCCATGGAATACAAGCACATGCACACACTAACCTGCACACATGACTTTCTATGTGTGTTTACAAGTGAATTATGCAGAATATGGTGAATTATTTAATGTGTGTTTAGATTTCATAAATGAAGTGTCTTTACTGACTAATAAAATGTAATTAATTTTATGATAGCGTAGGGGTGCTGGGGGAGAACAAAATAGAACCTTGTCAGTCCCGTCTCCGTGGTCAGGTCACAGTGTGACACAATTAGCTGGCAGCTCAGCTAGTTCTGTTTGTCCAGGAGGCAGTCACTGGGGGTATATATTTAGTCCAGAGTCAGGAGTGGAGTGTATGTGTGTCGGTGGGAGGGTGTGTCCTGTACGTTTGAGTGTGTGTTCTGTGGGGGCAGGGTCGGAGGACTATGTCCTATAAAACCGGTGCCCCAGTCATTCCCAGCCGAGAAGCGTAGAGCAGCGACCTTGGTGCTGGTGTGTGGAACCTTGGTGGTGGTGTGTAGAACCTTGGTGCTAGTGTATAGAACCTTGGTGGTGGTGTGTAGAACCTTGGTGGTGGTGTATAGAACCCTGGGGAACCTATGTCACATACAAGCATGGATCCGACTAAGATGGGCGTCGGCCGGTCTATCGCCGTGCTGACCTCAGGGGGTGATGCCCAAGGTAAGGGGTGTGTGTGAGGGTCGTGTGGTCGGATAGCCAGCGGTGGGTGTGTGTTTGTGTCGTCAGAGAGATGGTGTTTGTGTGTCCGTACGCAAGTTCACAAGTGTGTCTGTGGGTGTGTGTTTGTATATATGTGCTTCAGTATATAAAGGTGCCCAAGCTTTTCTGTTTGTTTTATTTAAACTTCACTAGCTTAACACCTGTTTTTAAGGATCTTGACCACGACTACCCAGTTATTTTTATATCATCGGCCGTCAATTTCTAAACAAACAATATTTTACAATTAATTACTTTAACCCATAACTAAAACCTGCTGGAATTGGGCCAGAATCTTTGAGAGATTATCCTACAGTAGACCACATTTACAATAAATTGTTATTATAAATACTAAAATAAATTGTTACACAACAGCGCACAAATTGCTTGGAAATTCCCAACCACTTCACTCTTCTTTTATTTAGTTCCTAACCCCAGTGAAGTAGTAATGGTACATGATATTGTCAAATACCCTTGACCTTTTCCTCTGCTGTGTTGTCGTCCACTATTTGTCCACACCGTCGTCTTCCCCTTGTTTCCCTGTCCATCTCTCCCCTGTTCCCCTTCTTATTTGGGGTTAATTTTAGACCCACTGACCTTTCTGTGGAACGTCATGGTATGAAGGCATTGGTGGACCTCCTCTCCAGCTGCTTGGTTGAAACTAGAGACTGTCCTTTTCTCTCCGTGCTAGTCTATAGAGCACCACAACAAAATAGATGAATGCATGCTCACACACACACAAACACACCTTGCCCTTTACAGTGTTCTGATCATGGAGGTAACTAAGCCATCATCCCACAGATCTGTTTACAGACATGACAGCCTCTACATTCTCACTCTGAAAATAAGTTTTGGACATGTCATTTGGATGTTGTAGCCAACAAAGAAATGTATTTACTCCTACTGACATCAGATCTGTGTGAACCAAACATGGACATATGACGATTAAGTCTCATGAAATTGTTAGATGTGGATGTTGCTGTTTGGCTCTGACAAGTTGCTCTTTGTTGTATTGATCTTCAGAGCAACACACTACTGAAAGACGAACAGTATCAATCAATCAATCAATCAATCAATCAAATTTATTTATAAAGCCCTTTTTACATCAGCAGTTGTCACAAAGTGCTTTTACAAAACACTTGGCCTTAAACCCCAAGGAGCAAACAACAGTAGTGTTGAATTTCAGAGGCCAGGAAAAACTCCCTGAGAAGGCCGAAATTTAAGAAGAAACCTATAGAGTAACCAGGCTCAGGGGGATGACCAGTCCTATTCTACCTGTGCTGGGTGAACATCTTAAGAGTACAAATTGTAAGAAGTAGAGTGGCAGCTGAAATCGTCAGGTATCGTCTTGATCTGCAGTAACTCTCACTCTTGTAAACGAATGCCTGTCTGTCTGCCTGTTTGTCTGTCTGCCTGTTTGTCTGTCTGCCTGTTTGTCTGTCTGCCTGTGTGTCTCTCAGGAATGAACGCGGCTGTGAGGGCCACAGTCAGAGTTGGTCTCTACACTGGAGCCAAGGTCTACTTCGTTCATGAGGTAATGTCACCCACCAGAACATCACGATCGGTTGAATCTCAGCTCAGTGTTAAGTGCACGTTCGTAAATACCCCATAATTCACTAGAAGAGACACATGTGAATGCTGCTACCGCAGGTATGAAATCACACACGTTTTTATAAATTTATTTGGTAACTGATTCAAAATAGCTACAGTGCATCTGGGGGGGGGGTCCGTGGTGCACTGGTCAGCGCCCCACGGCTAAGTGCTGTATCCAGGCAGTCTGAAATGCGTGGTATCCAAGAACAGATCCTAGACGTATATCACATCCCGTTGAGCCTTCGCCGCTTGAATCACAAAGCACATAATGAAAAGCAGGACTTTGTGGCTGCTGCGGTGAGCGACCTATGACCTCCGTGACCTGTGACCTAGTGTGAGTGAAACTGCGTGAAGATGCGTGTGCTGTGTCGATTGGTCTGTGTCTGCAGGGCTACCAGGGCCTGGTGGACGGAGGAGACAACATCCGACCGGCAACCTGGGAGAGTGTGTCCATGATGCTGCAGCTGGTGAGTCTGGTGGAGAGTCTGCAACCTCACACCTTCCAGGGACAATCTGCAAGGGGGTCACTCCGTATTCAGGGTCCCAATTTACAACAAACTATCTCTTGATAAGAAACTGCGCGCTAGAGTTGGGTTTAGAAGAAGGTTTAGGGTAAGGGTTAAGGTTAAGGTTAAGATTAGGGTTAGGGTTAGGCTTAGTAGATAGTTAAAATGTTACTGATAGTCAGTGGATAATCTGTAATGCATCTTCAGAAACGCTTTTTGGGATGCAAAATATAAATGTTAATCAATTCTGATAATCATATGAATATACATTTTAAGATATGTTTTCTGGCATGTTGTGCTTTGTTAGACAGAGACAGCGGGGAAAGAACGAGTGCGTTTTTGCTGAAAGGCATTGGGGCGGATTTGGACCCATGCTTCAGCAGTACATGGGCCCCGGAGGCTACAGCTAAGACTTCCAGACCACCCTAGTTCATATATTCCCATATTCCTAGAGCCGTCCGGGACTGCCCGTTTCCCTTCTAGGCAGGCCGGGGATAGCTCCAGTAAAACAAGGTGACATAACAGGCTGTGGTCTGGCCTGATACCAAGGCAGCATGCCAGCCTGTCATGACACGGTAGCTCTCATTCACTACTGGGATGTCATTGAACGAAGGTTGAAGAACAAATAATAGGGAAAGTTAGCAGTTTTTTTTCTTTAGTAATGTAACTGTATGCCATTTGGGCACACCAAATTAGTACTAATGATTCGTTTTGGAGGTTCTAAATTAACCGTTCTAACTGGGCGACATGCAATAGACACTGAACAGGGCCTCGTCTTAATTCACAAGCACCACTTTTACGACTACTGGCTAAAATTCTGGAAAAACCTAACAATTCACCTTTAAATAAAGACCAGACACACTACTCCCCTTTTCCTCTCTGACGTTGTTGCACGTCAGCCAGCCACCGTAATGAGTGTACCGGTGAGTCTAACCAAAGCCTCTTCCAATGCTAGGGTGGCACGGTCATCGGCAGTGCCCGTTGCATGGACTTCAGAGGCAGGGAGGGCCGCACAAAGGCTGCCCTGAACCTGGTCAAACTGGGCATCACCAACCTGTGTGTGATTGGCGGTGACGGCAGTCTGACCGGAGCTAACCAGTTCAGGACGGAGTGGTCCACTCTGCTGGTCGACCTGCTTAAAGCCGGTAAGACCGACTGCTCCCCAGCAGGCCACGCCGCCCCACCCGGCTTTAAAAACGTTAAATGGTTGGGCTTTAAACGGTTGGACACTACTACTTATTATAGTGATTTCTTATTTTAAGTCCGGGAGAGGCGTACATCAATAGATGTATTTCTATTATTTTTACTTATCCACCAATGCAATTTGACTTTCTTCACCATAAAACCTTGGGCCCCAGAGAGCCTGGCTACGTTGTTGGAAATATCGCCATGTATAACCAACGAATGTGTGTGAATCTCCTTCGCTGTCCAGGCAAGATCACTAAGGAAGAGGCCAAGAGGTCGTCCCACCTGAACATCGTAGGAATGGTGGGGTCTATTGACAACGACTTCTGTGGCACGGACATGACCATCGGGACCGACTCCGCGCTGCATCGCATCATAGAGGTGGTGGACGCCATCACCACTACAGCACAGAGGTACGAACAACACACACACACACACACACACACACACACACACACACACAACACACGCTAATTAATGTCACAACTCAAACCAGTCAAAAAGCGTGTCATTTTGTCCAACTCTCATTTCTACTTTCTTAAATGACTGTAGCTGGATAATATGGGGGTTAGCAGACTTCTAAGGGTTATGGTGGAGAACTGGGTCAAGATTTCTAAGGGTTATGGTGGAGAACTGGGTCAAGACTTCTAAGGGTTATGGTGGAGAACTGGGTCAAGACTTCTAAGGGTTATGGTGGAGAACTGGGTCAAGACTTCTAACGGTTATGGTGGAAAACTGGGTCAAGATTTCTAAGGGTTATGGTGGAGAACTGGGTCAAGACTTCTAAGGGTTATGGTGGAGAACTGGGTCAAGACTTCTAAGGGTTATGGTGGAGAACTGGGTCAAGCTAACTTACATAAAGGCCCCTTTCAACCGACATCATGCTCTAACAACAGCTGTTTGTTTCTGCTCTCCCTGGTGCGGTTCTGCACAGCCACCAGCGGACCTTCATTCTGGAGGTGATGGGTCGGCACTGCGGTTACCTGGCCCTGGTGACTGCTCTATCCTGCGGTGCTGACTGGGTTTTCGTCCCAGAGATGCCCCCGGAAGAGGGATGGGAGGAGCATCTGTGCAGAAGACTCGCCAATGTATGTTCACGTGAGAATTTGATTGACGCTAGCCATCTGGCCTGAGGGACTCTGCTCTTTTCTCTTACCTTGTTCCCGCTCCTTTCCACTATCTCAAATTACGCTAACATCTTTTAGTCCAGCTATCTGTTTCCGTTCTTGGCACCCAATCACCACGGTGACTTCTTGTGTCTTTGGTCTCGGACAGCAAAGAGCCAGAGGATGTCGTCTGAATGTGATCATTGTGGCTGAAGGAGCTATGAGCAGAGATGGAAATGCCATCAGCTCTGAAGACATCAAGAAGGCAAGCTCTACATCCTGATAATATACCACACGCTTAAAATTAGTAAATGTTCGGACTTCTTTTACCATTGTCTTCTCCACCAACCTAAGATGGGGCCCATTTGACAAATATTACTTCAAGAGTTTATAATTCCACAGCATTGTCGTTCAGTGTTTGAACATGGTTAAACAGCCGGTGCCAGCAGCTGTCTTGTGTGCTTCCCATGTCTCTAGCTGGTGGAGAAGTCATTAGGCTTTGACACCCGTACCACCGTCCTGGGTCACGTGCAGAGGGGAGGCACACCTTCAGCCTTCGACAGAATTCTGGTAGGTCTCTGTCTCTCTCTGTCTCCATGTCTTCTGTCTCTCTCTATTTCCCTGTCTTCTGTCTATGTCACTCTCTGTCTCCCTGTCTTCTTCTTTCTCTGTCTGTCTCCTTGTCTTCTTCTGTCTCTCTATGTCTCCCTGTCTTCTTCTGTCTCTCTCTGTCTCCCTGTCTTCTTTCTCTCTCTGTCCCTGTCTTCTTCTGTCTCTCTCAATCTCCCTGTCTTCTTCTTTCTCTCCCTGTCTTCTTTCTCTCTCTGTCCCTGTCTTCTTCTGTCTCTCTCAATCCCCCTGTCTTCTTCTTTCTCTCCCTGTCTTCTTTCTCTCTCTCTCCCTGTCTTCTTCTTTCTCTCTCAATCCCCCTGTCTTCTTCTTTCTCTCCCTGTCTTCTTTCTCTCTGTCTCCCTGTCTTCTTCTTTCTCTCTGTATGTCTCTCTGACCGTGTGTCGTGTGTGTGTGTGTGTTGTGTGTGTGTGTGTTTAACTCTCTGACCGTGTGTCGTGTGTGTGTGTGTGTTGTGTGTGTGTGTGTGTGTGTGTGTTTAACTCTCTGACTCTGGTGTCTGTGCGCCCTCCTCCAGGGCAGCAGGATGGGTGTGGAGGCTGTGATGGCCCTGCTTGAAGCCACTCCAGAGACCCCGGCGTGTGTGGTCAGTCTCTCTGGGAACCAGGCCGTCAGGCTGCCCCTGATGGAGTGTGT
>JACXGI010001069.1:22568-49053 GCA_016801175.1 Esox masquinongy | reverse complement strand
GTGTGCATGTGTTTTGTGTGTGTGTGTGTGTGTGTGTGTTGTGTGTGTGTGTGTGTGTGTGTGTTTAACTCTCTGACTCTGGTGTCTGTGCGCCCTCCTCCAGGGCAGCAGGATGGGTGTGGAGGCTGTGATGGCCCTGCTTGAAGCCACTCCAGAGACCCCGGCGTGTGTGGTCAGTCTCTCTGGGAACCAGGCCGTCAGGCTGCCCCTGATGGAGTGTGTCCAGGTGGTGAGTGTCCCTCACAGACTGGGATCTCAGGCGGAAGAGCTTGAAAGTGTTCCATGCTTTCTTCAGTGCAAAGTCAGATAATTCTCTCATTTGGCGTTGTTTCTGCTTGCTAAAACTTCCTGTCCAGTGTGGAATTCTCGTTATTACATTTTTTTTGGTTTTGTCCCCAATTCTGCAATGAGGAACTGAAGTCAATAACAGTTTATCATTTCAATGCATAACGTTGAGTCTTTCTGTTCTTAGTGTTGACTCAGATTATTAAACTTTTTTTCATATACACATCAAGGATTTCTGTCTCTCGACTGTCTGTCTCTCTTGTCTTTCTCCTCAGACTAAGGATGTGACTACTGCCATGGCTGAGAGGAGATGGGAGGATGCAATCAAGCTCAGAGGAAAGTAAGCATACTACCCTCATTCTACTACTGTAACCATGGTTTCACTATAAACCAAACCAATAAGTTGGATGACTTTTATAACAGTATATTAACACACCACTGTGTTGGTGTTATCGTTGTTGTTGTTGATGTTGTTGTTGATGTTGTTGGCCCTGTCCAGGAGCTTTGAAAACAACTGGAACACATACAAGATGCTAGCACACATCAACCCTCCTGATACTAAGGTGAGGACGGGCTGCAACATAATTAACATGACTTGATGAATTAGCTAAATAATTTCTTTGTCTAACTCTGGGCAAGTAATCCCAAAGTATCCCTTTAAAATGATCTTCTCTTCTGCTCTCTCCTCTCTTTTCTTCCGACTCCCTTCCAGAGCAACATTAACGTGGCCATACTCAACGTCGGTGCCCCCTGTGCCGGTATGAACGCAGCGGTTCGCTCTGCGGTGAGGATTGGCATCATTCAGGGACACAACATGCTGGCCGTTCATGACGGGTTCGAGGGGCTCGCTCACGGGAACGTATGTACACACAAACACACACACACACATACACTTTTTGTCCATGTCATCCCAAACATTATGGTCAAAATTACAGGGGTCTCCAACCATTTGGCTACTGTGTTTAACCTTATACATTATTACGGTTGGAAAGGCTTCACTAATTCTAGATTAGCACGTTTAAACCAGTGTGACCAAGTGTGACCTGGCAACCTTGCTCTTCTGACTCTTGACCTTGGATCCTTGACCTTGTTACTCTCCACAGATTGAGCCCATAACCTGGACTGGAGTGTCTGGCTGGACTGGGAAGGGTGGCTCTCAGCTGGGCACCAAGAGGTTAATGATAATACTTCTTTACGACATACCATTTTTACTGCTCAGCTGGTACTGTCAGGAGCGCGGAGATAAACACACAACAATATTTTCACATGCAAAAATTATTTCTAAATTATTTAAGAAATCATAACATTTTATTATGATTTCATCCAAGGTATAAACATCCTAGTTTATACCTTGGATGTTTCGCACAATCACTGATTCCTCCTCCTTTTATTTGAAGAGTCCTTCCTTCTAAGTACATTGAGGAAATTAGCTTGACGATTGCTAAGTTCAATATCCACTCCCTGGTGATCATTGGAGGGTTTGAGGTAAGAGTCTGAACACCTCCTCATCATGTGCATGGGCAACGCTGATATGTGCCTTAAATTCAATGGACTTATTTAAGCCTGTATATGCTGATCATTGATTTATTAAGCCTGTATTAGTTGATAATGGACTTAATTAAGCCTGTATATGCTGATCATTGATTTATTAAGCCTGTATTAGTTGATAATTGATTTATTTAAGCCTGTATTAGTTATTCATTTAAGCGCAACAGTAATGTCCTAAGGGGAGACAGAGATTTGTTGTGGAGTTTTGTTGTTTATCAAATGATCGGACCAGGATTGCCTGATGACAACTCCAGAACCTCCACTAGCATAACTCCTGTTACTCCTCTCCAGGCGTTTGTGGGCGGGCTGGAGCTGGTGACGGCCAGGGAGAAGTATGAGGAGCTCTGCATCCCCATGGTGGTCATCCCCGCCACCGTCTCCAACAATGTCCCCGGCTCTGACTTCAGCATCGGTGCTGACACCGCCCTCAACACCATCACCTCGGTAACCATCGCCGTATTTCGTGCACAGCACAACACCGTGTTCGGGCAGGGAGAAAACGTTTTCTTCTTCACCCTTATACTGCCCCCCCCCCCACCACCAGTGTCATGACATCCCATTCATAAAATAAATCTGCCAATCAATCGATTAATCGTCACCTCCCTTTCCACCCTCTCCTTCTGATTCTTCCCTGTCTTTCCTCATTCGACCTCTCTGTCCTATGTTTTTCCCGTTTCCTCTCTCTATCCACATGTTCCCTCGTTGTCCCGCGTCCACCCTCTCTCCTCCCTCCCTCCCTCCCTCCCTCTCTTCTCCCTTCCTGCCCTGATTTCCTGGTCCGCCTCGTGACAGACCTGTGACCGGATCAAGCAGTCCGCGGCCGGCACCAAGCGCCGTGTGTTCATCATTGAGACCATGGGGGGCTACTGTGGCTACCTGGCTACCATGGCCGGTCTGGCTGCAGGGGCGGATGCTGCTTACATCTACGAGGACAAGTTCTCCATCAGAGACCTGGAGGTGACCTGACACTACTGGACACCCCCCCCCCCTCTCTTTATTGGTCTCTGTCTCCATCAGAGACCTGGAGGTCACCTGACTCTGTTCCCCCCTCTCTCTCTTTATTGGTCTTGTCTCCTTCTCCATCACTTTCTCCCCGTCTTTCTCTTTCTACAATGACTTAGAAATCTACCTCTACTGCCCTTTGCCAGACTATCACCTTATTAATGTCTTTGGTTCACCGGATACAGTATGCTAAATCCTGGACTAAGACTTTGGAGAACCTACATTAAATGGTTTCTGGTCCAGTATGAGACCTAATTAACCCATTTTAAATGGTTTCTGGTCCTGTATGAGACCTAATCAACCCATATTAAATGGTTTCCGGTCCAGTATGAGACCTAATCAACTCATTAAATGGTTTCTGTTCAAGTAGAAGACCTAATCAACCCATATTAAATGGTTTCTGTTCAAGTAGAAGACCTAATCAACCCATATTAAATGGTTTCTGGTCCAGTACGAGACCTTATCAACCAATTTTTCCTGTATACAAAATTATACGTATATAGTTGTAAAAATGAATCCTCTCTGATTGTCTCTCGTTACAGACAAACGTGGAACATCTTGTGCAGAAGATGAAGACCGATGTGAAGAGAGGTTTGATTCTCAGGTACGTTTCAAATAAATAAATTCACACTTCATTTTTTAGATTATTTATAATTTTTGCATTAATTTAGTTCCCCAATTACCCTACTTGAATGTTTGCCAAAACTCTCTCTTTCTCCATCTCTCCATCTCTGTCTCTCCCTGCCATCTTTGAGGCCAAGACAGTGAACTGAAATGCTAGTTCAGCATATGGCGTATAATCATGCTAAGATCTCATCTGTACTCCATTCAATATTTTCAATGTGTATCAGGAACGAGAACTGCAATGCCAACTACACCACAGACTTCATCTTTGCCCTCTACTCTGAGGAGGGCAAGGGCGTCTTCGACTGTCGTAAGAACATCCTGGGACACATGCAGCAGGTCTGTCTCAGAGGGAACGCTATTAGAAGGTCCTTAATATTGTAAATTGAGTTGGACAGACTGCAGTACTACAACTTTGCCTATTTTCTTATGCCCAGGGGGGTACCCCAACACCTTTTGACAGGAACTTTGGCACCAAGATGGGATCCAAGGCTGTTCTGTGGATCACAGAGAAACTCAAGGAGGTCTACAGACATGGTAGGAGTTTTTGGGACATTATCAGGTAGTCCGTATGTTCTAATGTACAGTACAAGTGGGTGATTTGGTGTCTTTTGTATGCCTTGCTTCAATCTTGGAAACGCAAAACTAAAATGATGCACAACTGCGTCAGATGATTAGTTTCTTTCGGTCCGGTGATAAGGTTCTGGGGTCAGAAGATAAGGTTCTGGGGTCAGATGGTTAGGTTCTGGGGTCAGATGATTCGGTTCTGAGGGTCAGATGATTTGTTTCATTCGGTCAGATGATAAGGTTCTGGGGTCAGATGATAAGGTTCTTGGGTCAGATGATTAGGTTCTGGGGTCAGATGATTGGGTTCTGAGGGTCAGATGATTGGGTTCAGGGGGTTAGATTATTTGTTTTTTGGGGTCAGATTATTAGGTTCTTAGGATCAGATGTCTGAAATTCAAAAGATGTGATTTATACAAAATCAAGACTTGTTGAAATTAATGGTAAAAAAAAATCAACACAGCAGGCCAAGTTAAGTAGTTGCATCCCAGAAACGCTGTCAATTACATATTCCTCAACTCCGTTCATCTTTCCTGTCTCCATCACAAATAACATTTGGTGAAAATGACAGAGCTCCCTCTTCCCTCTCTGCCATCAAGTACTTCCGCGTCTCTGGGACAGTTATTCATCATCTCCTTCTCTTCTTCTCCAGGTCGTATCTTTGCTAACACTCCTGACTCGGCCTGTTTGTTAGGGATGAGGAAGAGAGCTCTGACCTTCCAGCCTCTGGCTGATTTGAAGGACCAGACTGACTTTGAGTAAGTCCCTTTCAATACTACAAACATATTTTCAAAAAGAAAATCAATGACGATAAACTCGCGACAGACTGGTCATTATACCGAATTGAGGTCTTCCCTTCCTTTTATCTTCGTATCGCATGTCCCTGTCCAATCCTATCAGACGTTTTTGCTGAAAATCTTTCTTGCTCTCTGACCCCTCTGGTGTCCCGTTCAGGCATCGCATCCCCAAGACGTCCTGGTGGCTGAAGCTGAGACCCATCATGAAGATCCTGGCCAAGTACAACATCACCCTGGACACATCTGAGCATGCCCACATGGAGCATGTGATCAAGAAGAAGTTGTCAGTGCCCGAGCCTCTTATGAAGAAGGCTTCTCCTTCTTCATAAGGAGAAAGAACAGGAGGAATTGCGGGAAGAGGAGGAGGCAGGAAAGGAACTGTAGTGTTTTTTTCTGTTGCGCGAACAGTATGGCTTAATGCAGGAGCTGTGTGAAAAGGAATTTCTCTATGTTACGTGTACAGCATTTCTGTATGGATTTTTTTCCTATGTTACGTGTATGACTGTTTTAAATGTATGTTTCTGGTTTAACGATTGGTATTTTAAGTCATCTGCAGCAGGTATCTTAGTGGTGAAGTCACCTGACCAGTGACCAAAAGGTTACTATATTGAATCCCAGAGCTGGCAAGTCTGTCCTGGAGTAAAGCATTTCATTGCAGTAATTCCCAGGTGGTCATTGTGGCAACTTCCCCCTACACTCCAATTTGGAGTGGCTGAGTTGACGCCAAATCTCGGTTGGACCTTTCTCAATTTCCTCTACCGATTGTTCAGATGTCTTCATTCTGATCTTCTTCCTGTTCTGAAAACCAGTTTTGCTCTTTTTTTCCGTGTGCTTCAAGAAATAAAAGTATCTTACTATTTTGTTTCTATTTACTTTGTGCATCATTTAAAGTGCAGTATTTTAATTTTAATCATCAAAAATGTTAATATTTTCTATTAACAAAAAAACGTGGTGTCATGACAGAAGAATCATAACATGATCTTCAAATAACTGTTGGAATACATTAGATATTGCTCAAAGAGCCAGGGTAGGGCTAAAGTTCTGAAGCTAGTCAATGTCAGGACTTTCCCCAACCAAAAGCCCTAGGTCAGGGGTGTTCAAATGTTACCCTACGAGGGCCAGAGCCTGCTGGTTTTCTGTTCTATCTCAATCATTAATTGGACCCACCTGGTGTCTTAGGTCTGAATAAGTCCCTGACTAGAGGGTTGCAATGAAAAAAGATGGAAAAAGAAACGACAGGGGTAAGTTGGAGTCGAACTACCACAGCTCTGACCCGAGACATGTGGTGTGGGCTGCGACACATCACAGACAACAAAGGGAGAAATAGCATTGGTGCACGTCCTATCGCCTCCCTCCCCAACGAGAACAACTTCTATGCACGGTTTGAGGTGAACAACACCATTCCTTCTGGAAGGGGGGGTGGGTTGGGGGGTGCATGCCCCCATACACATCGACGGAGCTGAAGTGGAGAGAGTCTCCGAATTCAAGTTTCTCGGTGTGTTCATCAAAGATGATCTCACTTGGTCCAGGCAAGCAAACACGGCACTGAAAACTGCCCAAAAACGACTATAGTTCCTGAGGAGACTCAAGAAGTTTGGCATGTCTGTAAAAACTCTCAGCAACTTCTACAGGTGCACCATTGAGAGCATCCTCTCAGGCTGCGTTACTGCCTGGTACGGCGTTACTGCCTGGTACGACAGCAGACCACAGGACCCTCCAGGCAGTGGTGAAGTCTGCGGAGAGCGTCATCGGCTGCCATCTCCCCCCTGTGCAAGGCATCTACCATACACGATGCCTGAGGAAAGCACGGAACATCATCAAAGATCACAGCCACCCAGGCTATGGTCTGTTCACACTGCTGCCGTCTGGTAGACGTTACCGGATCATCAGGGCGCACACGTCCAGACTCACCAACAGTTTCTTTCCTCAGGCCATGAGGCTCCTCAACCAGCAACACTGATCCATGATCATACGGATCACACATGAACTGTCCAGATGCTCTGATGTCCTGTCAGGTACATTTAATGGGCATTAGAATATTCCTTTGCATGTACCATTCATAAAAATATTACACAAATTGTATCTATAATATTCAATACTTCAACCCATATTGTTCATATTCCCCATCCTACTCTTTCTAGAATTGCTGCTAGTTTACATTGTTATGTATATTATTGCTATACTTACCATATCTATAATATTCAATACTCCTATCTATATTGCTGCTAGTTTACAGTACTCTTTTTAAATGTCTGCTACTTTATGTTATGTTATGTATATTATTGCTTTATTTTTTGCTTTATATATTTCTCTTAATTCTTACTACGTAGGTATGCTATGTCACAAGAATTTCATTCTCCAGGATGACGCTGTGTTATTCAATGCATTTCATAAATAAACTTTGGAACTGAATATTGAAACTGAAGCTAGTGAGGCGCAGCGAAGGCACACCCAAACTGTAAATTGTTGTTACTTCTCACCCAAACATATCAAAGTGTGACTCACTACCAAGACAACCTCAGGACTGCTTGTCTCTGACTACTGTCATTTTGGTAAGTTGCTTTGATTAGTTCACTGATTTCTCAGACTGTGGGTTTGACTGGGATTTCTTATGCTGGGATCCTCCAGTTCAGAGATTAAAAGGGTCAGTGTGTTTGCACCGTGGTCTAGGTTAATATCAGTAAGGTTAAAAAGGAAGAAATGGACATGGTAAAACAAGACAAATTAAACTCTTTACAACTAAACAAATGCTCATAAAGGTGATAGATCAGTTTCCAGACAGCTCACAACTTAGCAGGTAAGACTATTTAAAATGTGTGTTAAACATTAGTCGTTCTTAGCTGAAGAGGAAAAATAAAGGGAAATGTTAATGTCTCATATAAACCATTCACGACTAAGTGATATACTTGATAGTAGTTTTATTGTTGAATAGGGCAAAATAATATTTTTTATTACTTTTTTAAATGACGTTTGAATAAGGAACGAAGTCCTAAATAATGTTTACCAGTCATCTGGAACAGAATGGTGTCCCACCCACCGTGAAGAGGAACTGAAGCAATGATAACAACAGTGTGATAACATTCCACAAACTGCATCTCTCTCCTCTTTCTCTCTCTCCTTCTCCACTCTCTTCTCTATCAATATACTCCCTCTGCTCTTTTATTACTCTTTATCCCTATACACCCTCTCTTCTCTATCTTTAAACTCAGTCTCCTATTTCTCTCTATCACTGTACTCTCCTCTGTATTTCCCTCTCTCTCCATCTCCCTTCCTCCCTCCCTCTCTCTTTCTCTCCCTGTCTCTGTCTATGTGTGGTCAGGAAGACAATGCGACAGACGTGGCTGACTATAATTCTTCTTCTTCTGCAGTGTTCAGCGCTGAGGGGAGGTATGGGTGGGTACACCACACACTGAAAACAATCTATTTAAGCAATAAGACCAAGGGAGCAGTAATTTATGGCCAATATACCACGGCTAAGGAGCGTTCTTGGACAACAACACAACACTGTCTGAATACAGCCCTTGGCGGTGGTTTATTGACCATATACCACAAACCCCTGAGATCTCTTATTGCTATTATAAACATGCCAAATCATGTAGAACAGCACAAATAAGATATGTAGGTTGGTACACGATATATAGTGTCATATAGCGTTGGATTACAGCCAATCAGCCTTCAGGGAAGCAACCAGCTTATTTCGACGACTGCATTGTTTCGAGGTCGATACACAAGCACTTCGTCATGCCAACAACACCTTGCGACCAATCAAACGGTGAAACTTGAATATCCACCCCCAGAAATGTTATTCACAATCACGTTTCACGTCTCAAACTTGGACTGGTTGACTTTCCAACAAAAGGGTGTTCAAACCAGATGGAGCACTCTGGTCTAACAGACAGTAATCTGGTCCAAAAGACAGTACTCTGGTCCAGCAGACAGTACTCTGGTCCAACAGACAGTAATCTGGTCCAACAGACAGTAATCTGGTCCAACAGACAGTACTCTGGTCCAACAGACAGTAATCTGGTCCAACAGACAGTACTCTGGTCCAACAGACAGTAATCTGGTCCAACAGACAGTACTCTGGTCCAACAGACAGTAATCTGGTCCAACAGACAGTACTCTGGTCCGAAAGGACAGCACTCTGGTCCAACAGACAGTACTCTGGTCCGAATGGACAGCACTCTGGTCCAACAGACAGTACTCTGGTCCAACAGACAGTACTCTGGTCCGAATGGACAGCACTCTGGTCCAACAGACAGTACTCTGGTCCAACAGACAGTACTCTGGTCCGAATGAACAGCACTCTGGTCCAACAGACAGTACTCTGGTCCAACAGACAGTACTCTGGTCCGAATGGACAGCACTCTGGTCCAACAGACAGTAAACTGGTCCGAACGAACGGTGTGTGTCCTACTATGACCTACAGAATGTTAATGTTGACATTTGTGTGTCACTTTTTGTGTGTCGCTTTTTATGTTGGTGTTTGTGTGTTGATGTGTTGGTGTTTGTGTGTTGGTGTTTGTGTGTGCCTATAGGCCTGGATGGTAGATGCCAGTCAAAGTCCACCTGCACTGATTGTCTGAGAACTCCTGGCTGTGCTTGGTGTATGCAGAAGGTACTTAAAGCTTGTGACAATCTAATCATACTAGGAAGTACTGTTTAGTGATCCAGGTATGTCAATGTGTGATATTCCGGAGATATTAGATCACAGTCGAATATCCTGGCACATAATTGGCTCCTGTGCTGAACTGCGGTTGTGTTTTGCTGGTTTGATACAGAGAGCAACAACATTGTACTTATCGACCTGCAGGGCTTCCTGGCACCCAGGGAGCCAAACAAGCGTCGCTGTGACAGGGAGGAAGTTCTGCGGAGGAGACACTGCACCGACGGGGAGCTCCTGAACCCCCAGCCTGCAGTGTGGAGTAGGGAGGATGGGTCTCTGGGGACTACATCCCAGCTGCTGCCACGGTCAGTCAACCTGAAGCTCCGGCTTGGTAAGGCTTAAGATTAGATTAGATTCAACTTTATTGTCATTGAACAGTACAAGTACAGTACAAAGGCTCACACACACATAAACCCACGCACAAACCCACACACCCGAACCTGCACACAAACACACTCACGCTTTCGTGCCCTGTTCAGCTTGACAGTTGAGAAGTAGGAGACAGTGACGCCAAATATTTGAAACTTGTGAAAAAATACATAGACTGCAGAAGTGGTGAAATGCTTTTAATAGTAGGTATTCATTTGATGCTTAATGGCCAGTGAATGTATTAGTCTGGTTACTCTTCCTGTTGTTGTCACCCACCCGGTTTTATCCCAGGCGTTCCCCAGTCATTTGAAGTGCGGTTTAAACGTGCTCAGGGCTTCCCTATCGACCTGTACTATCTGATGGACATGTCCTTCTCCATGAAAGACGACCTGGCCAAAGTTAAGAACCTGGGATGGGAGGTAGTCACTGCTATGAAGAACATCACCAGTGCTGTCAGGATAGGTGAGTTCCTACGGCCACCATTTGGCGTCCCACATTGAGTCTGAACGTCACTCCGTGGTAATTTATGTGCGTAGCTCAACTGAGGCCATAAGTTGTGGGTCAGCAGCAATCTGAAACTTGGACAGATCTTGACCGGAACCTAATATCACTGTCAGGTTTGGAGTCCCTCTGGATATCAGGGTTACCTTGCGCCAGTGTTCCAATGTTCCAGCTTGCTTGCCTAGGGTCGGGTTTCTGAGGCTAAAGAGGCTGAGGCTGAAAATTATTCGTCAGTCTCCATGTTTTCTAATCATTCTGAATGTTGTACACATGCATTGTTATATATGATGGGTAATATGAGATGATAACACTTCAAACAAATCGAAATCAGTACAGGGATGCAAAAAAAATGTGAACAGAGAAAATTAGCTAATTTGCAGACGTTGTCAGAACATGTCTGGCAGAGATATATTTCACAGTTGTTCTCTATGAAAAGTTACCAGTTAAAATGACAGGTTAGGCTGAACTCGGTGTTACCAGAGAAACTCGGTGTTACCAGAAACTCGGTGTTACCAGAGAAAAAGAGAACGCTGTCTCAGTTGACCCCACTGGAATCACACTAATCCCACCCATCAGCTGTCGGTAGCAGTTGAGCCTGGGGACGAGGTTAGGTTCAAGGTGGGGACCACAACTCTAGCCCACAATTATTTCTCTCCCCACAGGTTTTGGCTCCTTCGTGGATAAGAGGGTGGGCCCGTACATCAACACAAATCCTCATAAACTGGCCAACCCATGCCCAGTAACTTACAAGGACCCGTGCCAACCCACGTTCAGTTTCAGGCATACCCTGCAGCTCACAGAGGATGTGGAGGAGTTTGAGAGGAGTGTGAGTCAGGGGACTTTCTTAAGGAGTTATAGAATTCCCTGTGAAACCAAAAAAGGAACCAGGCAAGCCTAGTTCAGCCGGCCCGTAATTAAAAGCAATGCACATAGTTCCCTCACTGGACTTGAACCCAGGCCTTTCACATGAGATGTTGTTTCTTTAACCACTACACCACATAGCTACATGCTTGCTGAGTGTCAGCATAGCTTCTCGACATTAGATCAGATTATCACCCATTAACATTATGCTTAGTTTGATTATTTTGCTTTATTGGTTGAAGGTAGTCTTGCCTTGTTATTCACCTTTTCTTCACTTCCTGTTCCATATTGACACCTTCAGTTGAGACAGCAGAACATCTCCAGTAACCTAGACAACCCAGAGTCAGGCTTGGATGCCATCATGCAGGTTGCTGTGTGTCAGGTGGGGCCAGGTGGCTACTTGGTGTTTGTCTAAGGGAGATCTTTTGGCGTTTAAATGGAACTCAGTTGAAGCTTGTCCACAATACCGACAAAAGGCTTGTTTTCCTTTTAAAATGGAGACTCTTTTCAGCTACTTTTATGCCTAAATTGGATCTTGATATTCTCTCAATGTTTTTAATTTGCTATTTTTGTGATTTTCATTTACGACTGTGATTTCTATGGCATTAAGGCCTTTCTCATGCATGTTGTACTGGACTTAAAGTCATCAGTTGGTAACATCTAAGCCAATGGTTCAAGATACTGCAATACTGGTACATTGTTTAAAACCTTCTATCCAACACGTCTGTAGAATGAGATTGGCTGGGGTAATGGATACCGTATCCTGGTCTACACCTCAGACGATGTCTTTCACCTGGCAGGGGATGGCAAGCTGGCCGGCCTCTTCCAACCTAACGATGGGAAATGTCATCTTAATAGTGAGGGCGTCTACGATGAGCACATCCTGTATGTGAGTGAAGTCTACAGCATTTGCTTGCTTAGTTGTCAAGCCAACCTCCATCCTAGTCTGAAACGAAATTATGTTATGTTCCATTACCCATTGAAGGTTGGCCCTACATTACTCCTTCATTTGCCTCGTTTGCACATTTTGTATGCCATTTAGAAATTGCCATTTGTACCCGACAACTGTTATCCCACTTGTAACATACACTATTCCTAATACTTGTAAATTTTCTGCCCTCCTCTATTTGCCTTATTGCACATTTAGTATTGCCATTTGTACTGCATTTGCCTTCATTGCACATCTACACATTCCACTTGTAACATACATATACTTAACACTTGTAAATACTTGTACATTTTCTGCCCTCTATTTGCACTTCTGGTTAGATGCTTACTGCATTTTGTTGTACTGCACTTGTACTGTTCAATGACTATGAAGTTGAATCTAATCTAATCTAAAAGATACTGCCATAGATTCTACCTTCATTCTCAAGCTGGTCCAAAAGGTGTCTTCTAAAAATGTGATGTGTGACGTGACTCTGGTAACGGTGTGTGACGTGACTCTGGTAACGGTGTGGGACGTGACTCTGGTAACGGTGTGGGACGTGACTCTGGTAACGTTGTGTGACGTGACTCTGGTAACGGTGTGGGACGTGACTCTGGTAACGGTGTGTGATGTGACTCTGGTAACGGTGTGTGGCGTGACTCTGGTAACGGTGTGTGACGTGACTCTGGTAACGGTGTGTGACGTGACTCTGGTAACGGTGTGTGACGTGACTCTGGTCACGGTGTGTGACGTGACTCTGGTAACGGTGTGTGACGTGACTCTGGTCACGGTGTGTGACGTGACTCTGGTAACGGTGTGTGACGTGACTCTGGTAACCGTGTGTGACGTGACTCTGGTAACGGTGTGTTTTAGGACTATCCCTCAGTTGGACACTTAGCTGAAGTCCTCTCAGCCAATGACATCAAGCTGATCTTTGCAGTGACAGATGAGTACATTGAAAACTATAAGGTGAGGATTTCGGTAACCGAACACCTCAGTCAGCTCCCTTGGCCAATGCATGAAACATCATCAGCCTGATAAACCCCCTCTGAACCCCAAAATCCCAGGCACTCAGCAAGCTGCTCCCCCAGTCCGTGGTGAGTCTGCTGGAGCCGGACTCCAGCAACATTGTTCACCTCATCTCCAAGGCCTACAACGTAAGTGCATCCATGCTCCACTGCACAAGCTCACACGTGGCATTTTATAGGACTTTGAGGCATGACAACCTCCTCAACCGCTGTCCTGCTCAGAACTTGTTGTGATGTCCTCCTCAGAACTTGTCCTCCTCCATCGTTCTGGAGCACCATGAGGTTCCACTGGGCCTGAGGGTCTCATACACCTCCCACTGTGGTGACGGTCAAGACAGGCCAGCTCAGGGGCAAGACAGGGGGGAGTGTGGCCAAGTCGAGGTCAATGAACAGGTAAAGCAACGGGTAGGTTAAGCAGTGTCGCACCAGCAGAATCTTCTAGTAATGCCTGGGGAACATATGCTAAAAAGGTGCTGTACATACCCCAATCCCAGAAAAGCATACCTCTGGGTCAGTTCTGTAGTCATACGCTAGATCAAAAACATTTAGCTCTGTAGTCATACGCTAGATCAAAAACATTTAACTCTGTAGTCATACACTAGATCAAAAGCCTTTAGCTCTGTAGTCATACACTAGATCAAAAACCTTTAGCTCTGTAGTCATACACTAGATCAAAAACCTTTAGCTCTGTAGTCATACGCTAGATCAAAAACATTTAGCTCTGTAGTCATGCGCTAGATCAAAAACCTTTAGCTCTGTAGTCATACGCTAGATCAAAAACCTTTAGCTCTGTAGTCATACGCTAGATCAAAAACATTTAGTTCTGTAGTCATACGCCAGATCAAAAACATTTAGTTCTGTAGTCATACGCTAGATCAAAAACATTTAGCTCTGTAGTCATACTCTAGATCAAAAACCTTTAGCTCTGTAGTCATACGCTAGATCAAAAACCTTTAACTCTGTAGTCATACGCTAGATCAAAAACATTTAGCTCTGTAGTCATACGCTAGATCAAAAACCTTTAGCTCTGTAGTCATACGCTAGATCAAAAACCTTTAGCTCTGTAGTCATACGCTAGATCAAAAACATTTAGTTCTGTAGTCATATGCTAGATCAAAAACATTTAGCTCTGTAGTCATACACTAGATTAAAAACCTTTAGCTCTGTAGTAATACACTTGATCAAAAACATTTAGTTGGTTTTGGTTTGATTTCTGTTCGGTAAACTACATGTTATGTGTTAAAACAGAGGTCTGACATATATCTAAATAAAAAAATCTCTTTTGTGACCCATATTTGTTATTCTAATGTATAGGTGAATTTCACAGTGACTGTGAACGGCTCGAACTGTTTCACCAGGACCGAGTCTTTCATCATCAACGCTCAGGGCATCAGTGAGGAGCTAAGTGTTACCGTGGAGATGCTGTGTGACTGTGACTGTCAGGACACTGAGGAACAGTCTACCCAGTGTCATGGCAATGGAACCTTCCAATGTGGAATCTGCAGGTAGTTAACTCATAGACATGTTTACGTATATCAGAGTCAGGCTGTGCGGTAATGAATAGTGACATTTAATCATCTTGGTCGAAACCAATGTGGTGTCTGTCTAGGCCCGGGTTACAGCAAAACTCTTTGTGACAGCTGAATGAACGGAAAACACCAAATATTCCTTCAGCTGTATATTGCAAAATTACAATACACTGATCTTGGTGACAGGTTCTGCAGTCAGGGTAGCCCATGAAATCATTGCGAGTGGCAGCAGGTATTCCAAACTCCCTGACAGGAACAGGGCAGACCCAGAGGTGGTGGGTTTGGGAGATGGTGGGCTAGTATAAAAGAGAAAGCGTATATCCAGCAAAAGCCTGATACAACAACAGCAGGGCATCGGTAGACAGCCCTTGTTCACAAGCAGCCGTCTGAGGATGAATGTGTGGAGTTGGTCAACTTATATTGACCGCCTTGTTAGGGTAGAGCAATGAATGAAAACGGCGCGACGTCAGCTGACACAAACATGAGTTTCCTGCCCGAGCTGACTCCACTTCCTATGTGTAACAAAAAGGGCTTTCAGAGTGCGACTTGTTGATTAATTTGTCGCGTTTCACAGCTGTGATTCGGGACACACGGGCCAGCACTGCGAGTGTGAGACCCAGCAGGAGACGGACACCAGTCTGGCCCAGGAGGCTCAGTGTTCCAACTCATGGACAAATGGTTCGGCCATGCGGCTGTGCAGCGGTCGGGGCAGCTGCGTGTGTGGCCAGTGTCTCTGTTGGGGCTCAAGCAGGGGCCAGTTCTGCCAGTGTGACGACACGAGCTGCAACCGGCACAACAACATTATCTGTGGCGGTATGGGCGGAGCCAGGGTTGGAATGGTGTTATTAAGAATGTTCCGTTGGCTTCCGTTGGCTATTATGTTCATTGCCTGGCTTCAAAGTTTTTTAGTTTAAAGGAGTAGACGTTGCTAATTGTTCTGTATGGCAAAAAAAACTGGTGCTGAGGTCTCGACATCTCTCTACATCATCTGTTTATTTGGGAATAACAGAAGGGTTAAAACTAAGAGACCACTGCAAATTGAACACTTCTGTTCCTCACTCAAAACTTTCCTTTTCAACTTTTTTGGAAGGGAAAGAGAAAGGTGCAGTGGTCTCTTAATTTTTTCCAGAGCTGTATGTACCATTTGTAAAGAAAACATGAGTGAGCAGGCAAAACACGTCTTATTTCTTATGGGATTCACATTCAACTGTAGGTCATAACAGAATGGCACAATCATAACACAAAACATGGCAACAAAGAAAAAAATGAACTGACCCCTGTTCAAAAGTCTGCATACCCTTAGTTCTTAATACTGTGTATTGCCCCCTTTAGCATCAATGACAGCGTGCAGTCTTTTGTAATAGTTGTCTATGAGGCCCCGAATTCTTGCAGGTGATATAGCTGCTCATTCGTCTTGACAAAATGCCTCCAGGTCATGCAAAGTCTTTTGTCGTCTTGCATGAACCGCACGTTTGAGATCTCCCCAGAGTGGCTAGATGATATTAAGGTCAGGAGACTGTGATGGCCACTCCAGAACCTTGACGTTTTCACATTTTCTGATAACATGCTGCATTCATCTTGCCATCAGAGAAATATGCCAATGGGAAAATGTCTTTGGACATTTGATCTTGAAACATGGAACCAACACTTTCCATGTTGTGCTTTTATTCATATTGAGTGTATCAGTGCCTGTATGTCTGTTCTACAGGCAATGGGAAGTGTGACTGCGGCTCCTGTGAGTGTTTCCATAACTACACTGGCCCTGCGTGCGAATGCTCTACACTCACAGACCAATGCCAGACCAGCAACAACGGAATCTGCAGTTACCACGGACAATGTGAATGTAATAAGTGCAAGTGTCACCCTGGTTTCTTTGGCAAGCACTGCAACCAGCCCCAGGCTCCATGTCATACATACAGGTGAATTAGACACTAGGTTTCTGCGGCAGAACACAGGGAGTTCTCAAAGAGGTTAGGTTAAATGTTGTCCTATAATTGCACTTCACATTACTTTTGGAATGTGATTGGACTTTAAGATTTGTATGAACGTCTTGCTTTTCATAATGGCAAAATTAAAACTACATTGTGAGCGTATAACAACACATAGGTTTTGGGGTTTAGAAGTAATAATTATGTAAATGTGGGTAGGATGTATTAAAAGGGAGCAGATGAGTGAGCTGATCCTCCAAGCCTGACATCATTTCCTGACAAGATGTCTGTAGGTCTATTTTTGAGCATAATGAAACATTTTCCTTGGTGCCTATTGTAGGGGCTGTGCTGCTTGTATGCTGTTACACAAGTCAGACATGAAAATGTGTCACCACACCTGTGGAAGTGCCAAGCCTATCCGCATCAATGGAACACAAAGTTTCCTATGTCAAGATGATACAGTTCTTTTTAACGTGGTAGTCAACATAAGTACGGGTGACATCGTTGTTTACTACACAAATAATCCAAGTAAGTTTTAACTGTAAAAAAAAAATACAATAACTTAATTTTTCCCATAGGGAACTTCAGTTTGTTTTCTGAAGAAAACTGTTTAAGCAACACCTCTTGGTAATGAATCAAATCTTTTTTGTCTCTATCTTGTGGTCTCTTCCTTTAATTCCTTAAAGGGGGGATAAACCAGTGGATTATACATGCTCAGATTACAGTGGGAGCAACTGTTTTACTGGGTGTCATCATGATAATAATCTATCGTCTGAAGAAGGAAGTCTCATACCAGTGGGAGTTTAGACGGTACCTGAAGGAAAAGGAAATTATCTGCAGGGAGGAGGTTAGTGTATTAGGTTGTTATGCACCAGCTATAAACACAGTTGAAAGTAGAAAATGGCAGGCCTAGAGAATGTCAATACAAGACTCAGAGAACTAATTTTACACACGTGCTTTGGAAGGCATCTGCAGGCCATCACAAGGATACGAAGGTGATCTGCACATGGCTTGCTGGGCAGAACAGGTTCTTTCCCTCAACTTCATCCCAGTTCTTCTGTGTTTTATTACAGATTCAAACTCGCCAGTTCCTGGAGGCCATGTCAACAAATCCTGTGTATGTGCCGTACAGAGATTCAACTAGTTCAACTTTTGGGAAAACAAAACCAATGTGATATGGCTCAGCTGAATTAGTTCAGAATATATTTGGCTGTGTGATTTCTTTCAAAGTGATGAATATGACTTATATTGTGTATGCTTTTTGTGATAATTCTGTTAAAATGGTGGGTATCATACTTTAGACAGTAATTCTTTATAGTAAAAAAAACACATTACGAAAGTTTTGAAACTATGAACTAATAAAAGAGTATATGAAAAACTGCACCGCAGTTGCCTTGGTAAGTATGGGAACTCTTAAACTTACTAAAACATAATAATGTTGCATTATTTCAAGAAAGAAAAGACACCACTGGCTAACCCACTGGCCTGACCAAAACGTTTTAGAGACATTGACAGGTGTCAAAACATTTCAGCACGGACAGCATGGCTCCCACCTTTTTAAAAATAGTCAACTGTGTGGGACTTCAAATGGGGATAAAGAAGAATTCCATGACTCCAACTGGGTCATCATCAAGAGGAATCAAACAATAAATTAGCACTCCACCCCGCAGACTGTACACCACTGGCATTCACGTTTTAATAACGATTCACAAGGTTGGTAAGCTAATTGGTATGAAATTTGTTGTGTAAAGCCAACAGGAGTCGAGAAACTGCTTGTTTTCTTTGTAAGTACATATTTTCACATTTACATTTTAGCCATCTTGCTGACACCCCATCACATTCTCTAAGCCTGTCCATACATACGTTAGTGATTGTACCTAGTTCTTTACAAAGTAAAAATGTGTATTATATGGAGGATAAATGAGTCAATTCAAAGTCAGCATCACAGTTCCAACACTATAATATTATGTAAAAAAAGTTATGTTCTACTTCTTGTTTACATAATATGTGCTATTATAATAGACATTGCTTGTGCCATAATTAACTCACTGACAAAGAATATTTGAAGTATACAATGATTATATCTGATTACAGCCCATTCTCTCACAGAAGCAGGCAGCAACAGCCCACAGACAGGCAATGTCTATTTAAGTCTATGGTTCAAGTTAATCAACCGGAAACGGAAAGTACCTGTAAAGTTCTAAAGGTCATTTAGAAATCGCAATGTGAGTCGGGACGGCGGCGGACTTCACTAATGTCTGCCTGCTTTTAGAAAGGTGCGTGTCCCCAGTGTCCGCTTCGGTCGCCCGGGTAGGAATGCGCCTCTTGGCTTTGACGCTTGTTGATTTTTTGGGGGAAGAAACATTAGTGACAAAAGAGGTATAAATAGAGTCATGGTCTGGATTCGTTTTCGCCTGTGGTATATTGACGCGCAAGTTTGATCCATAAACGTTGATTCACAGTTAGCGGGCTAGCTAGTCAGCTAAGTAAGGTAGCTTACTTGCTAGCCGTGGCTATTTAGCTAGCTAGCTAGCTTTTGGTGTCGGCTAAACGAGTCTAGTAGGACATAATCGGACTGATTGTAGACAGCAGCCGGCATTTTTGAGAGACCAGGGGGTGGCAAGCGGGCCGGGGGGTTGGGAGGAAAACCACGGGGGAGACGTGAGCCAGGAGCGGCCGATGAGTTCGGATCAGGGCGGAGAGCCGCCGCAGTTGCAGGAGGAGGCTGATCCGGGACCGGAGACCTGCGTGGAGGACGAGACACCACTCGGGATCGGGGGAGGGTCAGGCGGCATGGTGAGTTGCGGCCTCTACTCCTGCAAGCTTGCTAAGCTAACATCAGCTAGCCTACACACTACACGGACCATCCCCGTTTCGTCCCATTACTACCACCACGGTTTGTCGCCTGCCATTGCACTTAACTACACAGTACCTAAATAGGGTGATGCTTCAGTCATCGTAGGCTGTTGAGGCCAATAATAATATATTGTCATGATTTCGGTTTACTACCAATAAGATTGACATCGAGCACTTGGTTTAGGTTATTTATAGCTCAAGACGGTTAACGAACAACCTAGCGATATCTTATATTTTATGACGATTTCTTACCATATGTTTGCATGAATGATTGATTTGCTGTCTCTTTATTACACCTCAAAGTTTTCTGGATAGTTACCGCGCGTGAAAAATAACATAATATATTGTTAGGTACGTTATTATTTCATTTTCGACCAGAGTATGTAATCATGAGTGGGTCCCCGCATCGACGGCTAACGTTGGCTAGTCAAGCGTTATCTGCATAACCTTAGTTTAGCCAGCTACTTTGGCAGCCATTTAATTTGCTAGCCTAGCTGGAAGCCAAGCTAAGTCGTATGCTGAGTAATCATTATGAAGTGACATAACTAGGCGTCAGATTAGTTAGTGGACTGGCGACTGCGGGAACGTATGCTGAAAAAAAAACCATATGCAGCCAAACAAGTAAGCGAATTCCCAGAATTAATGGGAGCTTTACCTAGCTGAATTTTGCCTGATATTCGGCCTATGCAGTACAGCATCAGCTGGGGTTAGGGATATGGATCCAACAGCTAGTGCAAGTATGTCCAGAATCATTCGATTTATTTCGCTGGACGGAATGACCTTTTAATGGAATTATTTTGCCCCATCAATTTTGAAACTACTAAATCCTGTACAAGTTATTTTGAGGTGTGACAGCTGCTCTTGCCGGGGGTAGACTAGAAGGGTGGATCTTTTGGTAGCAGGTGGTCACCAGGGACGACCCCCAGTGGTATGTGGCAGATTTTACTTCATATTTCTAACACAATCTGTGTGGACTTTTGGGTCGCGTCAGTCTGGCTAGCAGAGTTTACGGTGTAATGGTGAAACGACATGAAACCGCTAACATACTGTCTGTCAAACCCACCCAACATTATTGACAGATGAACAAGCCACCATAGATAGCCAATTTACACCTTTCTGGATTAGTGCCAAGACACTTAGTGAAGTCCAGCATCAAACACCCTTTAAACGTGAAACTGGGGATCCGCCATAGACTTAAGCAGATGCTCTCGCGAAGAATACTAATTTCCGAACTCTCAATAGATTGTCGAACATGGTGGGGGAGGGGGAAGCGAGACTGCGAGAAACTGGCACGTGCCTCTCAAGTATCGCCAGAAATTGTATAGCGCTCACCAGCAGGGTAGCGGGATAAAGTAGTAGCAACAGACTGAATTATTGCTTGGGTTTGAGATTGACAATGCTGTCTGCCAACAGAAATTCTGGGTTTGTGTTGGCGGTAAGTGTGCGGAAGAGAGCGCGCTCTCTGCGGAGACATGTGGGCCCCACTGCCACGGATGTAGGCGGAGTTCATTGAGTGAAGAGAACCACATGTTGAACTTTAGAAAACAATTTACGGATAGTAAAAGATTTCAAGTTCAAATTTCGAACTTGCTGTCATTAGAAGATTGTATGCGTTTTCAGAAAAAAAGTTCATCGAAATGATTTTATTTCTCGAGGTAAGTACATTTTTCAGGCTATGTGAGACCGGACAACATGCTCGCGAGTCGTGAATTAATATGGACAGCGTAGCATTTCCTCGCATTTTGATCTTATTGTGTAAATTACAATGGTTAGAATACAAATTCGATTTGGGAATCTGCACCGATTTTAATTGTTTTACAGTAGCTTTACGAAGCCACTTGATTGTGGGTCCGTCTGTGGAATTTCGGGGTTAGTGTGGATGTTGTGTAATATGTAGCTTTTATGATGCGGTTACATTGTATAACTTTGAATGTGCATTTTTGTTGACATTTAAATCATCGACGTAGGTACTACAATACTATATTTATAATATTTTAATTACATTTTTCTTTTGTAATCGAATGCGAGTGTTTTCTGTTTCTAACCCATTTACACGAAAGTTACCGTTCCTTTGTGTAAGGTTAACATAATGGCATATTATGTTAAATATAACGAGCTGCTTTCTAAATGTCAAAGACTTCACTGCTCGATTAAAACTGACATCTGTGTCAATCAATTGAGCAGATAAGGTTTTATTTTGCTTTCACTATGTTTAAGTTGAAATGGGGGTCATCTTGAGTCGGTTTCCTCATGTTGACATGGGACAAGAGAGCGAGCGCCCTATGGTACACACATGCACAGTAACATACACATTGTGAGTCTGGGGTGAACTTGGACTGCAGCCTCTTTATCTATGTAGAAAAAAAAATCCATACATTAAATTGTATTTCCTGGCCCTTCATTCCAAGGTCACCTCCAAAGGCGCCGGTCTGAATCCCAATGCCAAGGTTTGGCAGGAGGTGGCAGTGACCCCTGCTGAGTCCCATGCGGAGGGCCCCGACGGAGCCCAATGGTCCCCAGCTAACATCACCGACGGTGAGAGACAGAATGTGACAATCTGATGTCTTCACCCTTAATTTGCTGTTTCCACTGAGCCAATATGGAGTTGTTTTAAGAAGGTCATACCTTAGATCACTTAGCGGTTTCTTTTGTTTTAGAATTTATGTTGCTGTACAAAAAAGTACAAATAAAAAAAAAACTTTAGTTACATCAAATTTGGCCTTCATTGCTATGACGTGTGGAAATTCCTTGTGAAGCACGTGTGTCACCTGGCTTGGTATTTCCTAAATCGGTGAGAGATGAGAACTCTGGGGATGGGAGAAAATGTTTATAATATACTGAATTTCAATCGCTTTTTTCCTGTTATGAAGGGTCTTGTGTATACACAGGTAGACATTTTTCATAGTTTTACTGGGATGCTACATAGATTATCTCAATATTTACTGAAACTTGGGTCATTATTAGTGTATACCAGATTGGGACATTATTTCCCAATCTGGTATATAATGACCCAACATATGGAATATTAAGACCCAAATATGGTTTTCCAATCTGGTAGTGTATACCAGATTGGAAAACCATATATCCTACCACACATTGAATCTATAGGCCTATTGTTATTGAAAACACATCTAGTTATTACCAGTGGCTGAGATAAGAGGATGATGTGACACATTAGCCAACAGAAACCCCCATAATAAAAAAAAATTATGGGGGGTTTCTATTACAATTGAAACTATTACAATTAAAATATATTTTTTACAGTGAACAACAGCGGGGGGGGACCACAAGTGCCAATAGATACTTGTGTACATTTCCTGTCCTCTGATGAATATACCTAAGAATCCATCCTATTTCCTGTTCAGGTTATTCTGAGCCTTTACCCTCCGGTAGTAAACTTTTCAGTGCTGCGTTCACCTCCTTGGATGACGGCAGTTCCTTAGCAGCGGCTGAGATTGCTGTGAATGGCATGGATCCCCCAGATGTGGGCTTCGCCCCCGCCGAGACCACTAGCTCCTCAGGTATACCGAACTGAACTACATTAACCATAATGCACTGTTACATTAAGGGGTGTTAGCTGTAGCCACATGTATGCCTGTTTTTCACTGATAAACAGTGTATTTTTTGTCGTCTTTTTTTTACTGAACACATGTTGGTTTGAAGGGGAGGCCAAACTGACCGATGAGCTGCCCATCTCCTCGGAGAACCTAAGAGAGTCCCTCAAGAAAGAGCTGGAGTTCTACTTCTCCAGGTGAGTGCATGTGTTTTTCAGGTTAAGTGTTTTTGTCTTGACAGGAAAGCAGAGTTAGATTTTCAACCGTGAGAAGCCGGTTTTAAAGGTTGCAGGGCGTTTTGTTGCAGTATGTCTAACTGAACGACCGTATGATTATATTAAAACAATTAGTGGAAATGTGTGCAGTTGCAAAGCCGTGCATGTTTCTGGATTATGACCTTGATTTCCTGTGTAGGGAAAACCTGTCCAAGGACTTGTATCTGATGTCTCAGATGGACAGTGACCAGTTTGTCCCCGTGTGGACCATTGCCAGTATGGAGAGCATCAAAGCCCTCACCTCTGACATGGAGCTCATCCTGGATGTACTCAGATGTAAGGGGACTAAACCTCCATTTTAGTTGTCTTCCATCACTGTATGTCTTCCTGCCAACTCCCATGGTCGTAGGACTTGGCGGGACAATACAATTCTGTGGCCAGCATAAGGAGTGTGTGGTCCTGTGGTTAAATGGGATACACAAGGGGGAACATTTCTGAGTACCTCTGCAGTTGTATTCACTGCACATGTCTGAGCGGTGTCGTTAGTGATTGGGTTCTGGCGCCAAGACTGACGTGTTGTTTGGGTTCCGTCTTAGCCTCTCCAATGGTACAAGTGGACGAGAAAGGGGAGAAGGTGCGTCCTAATCACAAACGCTGCATCATCATTCTGAGGGAGGTCCCTGAGACGACGCCCGTCGAGGTAACGGCCATTTTGGTGATGTTTGAACCCATGTTACAACTGTGATACACCGATCTTGTAACCACTGTATAAACACAATTACAAATGCACAAACGTGTGAAAACAACTGAAATACGCAATCTTTATTTACGATGATATGAACATAAAGAATCTACAACCATGTTGCAACTAAAAAATTTGTATTGTGGTTAAAAGGCAATGTGCTTTAGTTGTACATGGTTATATTTGATACATTAACTGTTGACCGAAGGACAAACATAACATGTATACAGCTGTGCTACAGGGGTAACATCCACTGTTCTGATGGTAACGCCTCTGTCGGTCACTATTATAGGGCATTCTGCTTTGGTTGTATTTTATCTCCATTTTCCAACTGTTCTGTTGTCGTTCCTTAGGAGGTGGAGTCTCTTTTTAAAAGTGACAACTGTCCCAAGGTGATAAGTGTGGAGTTTGCGCACAACAACAACTGGTACATCACATTCCAATCCGACACAGACGCTCAGCAGGTACGGCGGGTCTCCACGGGGCGTGGTAATGGCTGTTAGTCGGTTATTAAGACCCATTTTGCTGAAATTTAGGTTGTTGTTTGTTTTGCCTTTTGTCTGATGTTGATTCTTGCTTCCTTCAGGCGCACAGATATTTAAGAGAGGAGGTGAAAACATTTCAGGGAAAACCCATCATGGTGAGTTGTGTCACAACGCTTTGAATCACTTGGAAATGAAAACAGACGCTCCGGCGCATCTCAGTCTCTCCAAACTCTTCCCTCCAGGCGAGGATAAAGGCCATCAACACGTTCTTCGCTAAGAATGGCTACCGCGGCATGGACAGCAGTGTGTACGCGGCCCAGCCGACTGCCCAGAACCAGAACCAGTCCCAGTACAACCCCAGCCTGTACATGCCCCATGTGTACAGCCCCCAGCAGCAGTACCCCCTGTACGGCATCGTCCCGCAGACTTGGGCACCCTCCCCAACACCCTACTTCGAGACACCACTGGTGAGCAGCGTCACTCGCACTTTGTTAGTCAAGACCGGGAGGGTGGGGGGGTGGATGCAAGCCAAGTTATACTGTGTCTGTGCCACTTTCGGGCACTCGAGTGGTTTCGCCTCCCTGACGACGGCGGCGTGAAATCGTTTTTGTATGAGTTACATTTAGAATTAACAGTGGTCTAGTCGTCGCCTGTTCGCCATTGATTTGTGTAAAGGGGACTGTAAACTGCACGTGTCGGGTCCTGACTGCTGATTGGCTGATTGGCTGATGGGTGTGGTCTTTGAGGCTGTATAACATGGTTATGACATCGCCACTTTTTACTGCTGTCTCTGTGTGGTTGTGGTAAATAGTTGATAATGGTCATTAAGGCACCTGGAGAGGTTGTGGGCAGCAGGAACTAATGCATTTCTTTTTCCCTCTACAGGCACCGTTTCCCAACAGTGGGTTTGTGAATGGATTCAGTTCTCCTGGACACTACAAGAGTGGCAACAACTCCCTCAATATGACTCGTCCCTTCAACAGAAACCGGTATGCTGATGTGTGGTTTGGTTTTCTTTCAGAACATTCTCTCTCTCTGTGTGTCTCTGTGTGTGTCTGGTCAAAGTGGTTAAACGCTTGTAACGTTAATGACATGAAGGTCTTAGTTTCCTTACTAAAAGAACAAAAATGTTACAGCCTCATGCTGAAAATTACTGACACTTCACTAACGCATGTACAATTGAATCTAGGTTTGTCTGTGTAATTGTAGTCTAATTAAGCAATAAGGCGCTAGGTGGTGTGAGTGTACACACACACACACACACACACACACACACACACACACACACACACACCACTACTAAGAGCTGTTCTTAGGTGCATGGCATCCCAGAGCACTTAGCTGTGGTACTTTGGCAAGACATCACAAACACCCTGAGGTGCAGCTGTGGCGTTATGAACAGTTTATCCACATAATTAGAGCAGTGAATAGTAAGTTATTGTCGTACATTAAGCAGTAAGGCATGAGGGTCTGTGGTATGTAGCCAATATATCACGGCTTTCAGCCAATCGGCATTCAGGAGTCGAAAGCCGCCCTGGTGACAAAAGCGTATATGTCTTTGTGTAAAAGCCCAGATTGTGTATTTGGAATGTGTGGGTGTTATTGAGTGAACCAGTACAAGGTAAGGTTTTGAATTCACCCCATGTTGTCTTACTGTCTGTTCCCACAGTGTGCCACTCTATTCAAGAAAGAATGTAATAAATGCCTTCAGGTACAGCCTTTACACTGTATACAATCAGTTTCATCACTTCATCTATCATACTACAGACAGCTTGGTCACTTCATAACTGTTCATGCCAGTTTATAACCACTCTTTATATCAGGTCATTTCTATCCCCATCTCCTACCATGGTCTACAGCCAAATGACTGAATCTACAACTGGCCCAAATCTTTAACTATGAGAGACAGATTTCTCAGTTGATTACAGATTAGGACTGTTCCTAACACTCTAAGCTACAGCCTAACAATGACTTTATGCTGTTCTGGGGGGGGGGGGGGGGGG
>JACXGI010001069.1:0-22468 GCA_016801175.1 Esox masquinongy | reverse complement strand
GGAAATTCCTGTGACAATCAGTTTCATGATGAATATAGGAAAACGACAGCTACTGTAGCTAGGTGGAGTGGCGATGTAGGCCAAAAATATTTGACCGGTAAATGTAATCCACCAATTGTCAGGTCAGCATGACTTGCAAGTAACCTTATTCCAGGTGGAGAAGTGCAATGGTAAACTGTGTGCCATGGTTTAAATAACCAAACATATTTCTAAAGATAAATAGTGGGCACACCTAATGGAAGTGACATTTTACTCTGATGTCATGCCAAACCCAAACACTGGTTAAACCGTGTGATAACACTTTGATGTGTACAGAGAGGTTAGAGTTTGTTTTAGCAAGAGAGGTTTTGGTTCTCTATCTGTTTGTCAAACTTTGCTCACCCATACCCTCTCCGTCCAAAGCCCGGTTCCTCCACACCTGTCCTTACGACTGCTAAGACTGTGACCTGAAGGGCTCAAAACGGCGTTAAAACCAAAAGGCTTTTCTCTTGCACACCTTTTGCGTGTTGACGTATCCGCTTTTGCCGAGGCTGTCCTGTTTTGTCCGTGCCCCAGCTGGCCGTAGACCCACCTCTAACCCTGGGTTGCCTACGTTAGGACACACCCTAGCAACGTGTTGTCACAGACCTAGGTCCCTCCCTGTTTCACTTGGGTTGGTGTCAAATGATCGTGGCCCAGATTTATCTAAACCCCCGTCTGACTGGTTCTCCTTTACTCTAGGAACCATGTGAAGCCCCCGGTTGGGAGGCCTGGCGACGTGACCCCCACACCTGTGACCCCTGTGCCCCTGGAGAGCTTGACCGGCCTGCGGAGTCCCCAGCCCCCCCCTGCCACCACGGCTCCTGGGCCCCTACAGACCCAGACGCCTCCAGACATTACCTCGGCCTTCCCACACCTCTCCACGCCCTCAGACCCTAATGATGACGGGAGCATGGCAGGACGAGGAAGGTGAGCGGGCCATTGTACATCCACTTCTTTTGGCCGGGTGTTTTGCCCGTGGCAGGGAAACGTGTTTTTGAAATGAATTTCTCCTGGTCGTCTCAAACCTGGTGATGACGGCTTGATGCGCAGGAGGGAAAACGGGCTACGGAGTGTGAATGGCTTTGGGTCTCTCCTCTTTCTCTGTTCTCCTCCTCCTCTCTGTGCTCCTCCTTTGCCCTGAGCTGTGATCCCCCACACCTGTCCCGATGAGCGCTAAGATTATGAGATCTGAAGGTCTGAGAAGGAGACTGTGAAAGCGTCCAGGCTAGAGAACTGCATGACTTCCAGTACTGTTTCTTCAAACCCGTCCTGTGTTACAGGAGGGGAACGTACCGAGGCACGAGACGAAGGAGAGAGGATGATCGCATTACGGTAACACTACAATATTCACCTAGTTACAATATACAATGTGGCTTTTGTGTCAAATATTTAATTTGAACAGACCGGTTCTCCGCTCTGTCTTAACTTGTTCTCGTGGCGCGAGCTCGCTTCTTCATGTCCATTATTCAATGTGCTTTTGGTTATGTACAGCACAGAATGAGATTTTCTAATGGTATCTGGTTCTGTGCCACCTGCAGAAACTCCTGCCCCTGGCCGAGGTAAAGGCCACGCCCCCTAAATTTGACCTGGCCGCCACCAACTTCCCCCCACTTCCGGGTTGTGTGATCAGCACCCTGGGGGAGCCGGTCCTGGAGAACAGGATGTCCGATGTGGTGCGAGGACTCAACAGAGACAAGGTGAAAACTGGGTTTCTATGGTTACTACCGTAACACCATTCTATCACTTTGCTGTCCCGTCATGCACGTGTCCAGTGGACGATGTGCACGAACGCGTCCGAATCCCAAGCTGGCTCTTTATCTGGGTGAGTGTGGGCCGCTCATGTCTTCTCTTCCGTTTGCCTTCTGTAGACGGAACACGCCAGCAAGGAATCCAACAAGGAGGTGAATGTCCCCCCAGCGCACGAGGAGGCCACATCAGTCTCCGGTCCTGCTCTGCCTGCCGCCAAACCCGCCGTCTCCGCCTACGGGACCCCCGCCGATCACACCCCGGCCCCCCTGCCACACACCCCCGTTGCCAGGTAAGGCAGAGTAAAGGTCTAGCTCTGCATGTTTTACCTCATGGTTAGGTTCTTGATCTTGTTTGGTCCCGTGTGGTTCTAGCAGTACCAGGGTTCCAGTATGAGAAAAGCAGACGTTATTAGAAGGCGGGTCCAGGCTGATATTTTCCAAGGTCTGTGCCCAGTTTTAAAGATGTCTGTCTGGCTCATCCTACCGGTCTTAGACTTTGGCTCTGTAATTTACAGGGTTGCCACTAAGTCACCGCAGTAAGTTAGCTGTAATTTAGCACAACGCCATCCACTTTGTCACTAGGGCCCCCTAAAATACACAGCATTGTTACGATCCGTTCTCTATGCGCTGATCGTCATGCTCTGATGGGACTCTCAAACTTAATCGCTCCTCATTCCTTCAAAAAAATGTATTGGCTGTGACGCTACCTGATCTCTCTACCTGCCAGGAACCTTTCCCATATTTGTGTATATATGCGTATATATATCGATATCTCACCTCATGGTGAGCAACATTTCACCTATGTTTGTATCATCTTCTATGGTCTAATGTCTTAGTGTTATTTATTGATCTCTTGCCTGTTCCTTTGAACATTGTGTTCTTAGTTGTATTCATGTCCAGCTAGGTGTGGTCTTGCAGTTTATGCCTTTGTCCAGGTAATCATTGACAACCACGTCTAATTTACAATCTGCTTACTTGGTTAGTATTAGTAATCTGCTAAGGCCAATATTCATAATGGTATATCTGTATCTGTGTGTTCATACTTATATATTTTTTTCTCTCATACTTATATATATATTTTTTCTTATATTTTTTTCCTCTCCTTGCTGTTTCTCCTCCTTACTGTAGCACACCACAGACGGAGAAGAAGTGGGAGAAAATGGAGAGGCTGGCCGAGCCCCTAGCCCCCAAAGTGACCCCTTCCAGCGCGCCTGCTTCCTCCGGGCCCAACCCGGCAGGCCCGCCCTCCATACAGCAAGCTGTCTCGGGACACAGACCCCAGCCCACCCCGGTGTCCTGCACACCGCCTCCGGCAGCCGCGCAGACAACCCCGGCCTCCACTGTCACCACTACCCCGGCACCCCTGGTAAGATGCTGTGCATCCTGCCGTAGCTGTGGTGTCCCTGGTTCAACATGATGGGTTCAGTCTATAGGGGGATTACTTCATCTAATGAAACAGTTGGGTTCAGTCTCTAGGTGGATTACTTCATCCAATGAAACTTTGTTGGGTTCAGTCTATAGGGGGATTACTTCATCCAATGAAACTTTGTTGGGTTCAGTCTATAGGGGGATTACTTCATCTAATGAAACTTTGTTGGGTTCAGTCTATAGGGGGATTACTTCATCTAATGAAACTTTGTTGGGTTCAGTCTATAGGGGGATTACTTCATCTAATGAAACTTTGTTGGGTTCAGTCTATAGGTGGATTTCTTCATCTAATGAAACTTTGTTGGGTTCAGTCTATAGGGGGATTACTTCATCTAATGAAGCTTATTTGGTTCCTCGTCTTGCACGCGCTTCCCTGTGTTTGTCATCTGCTCCTTCTAACTGTTATTCCTTTTTCCCCCGTCTTTCTTTTTCTTTCTCTCTCATTCAGGAGCCCCGTAAGCTAAGCTATGCCGAGGTGTGCCAGCGCGCCCCCCCTCCTGCCCCCGCAGCCTCCACCGCCTCCTCCACGCCTGGCCAGCCCCTGCGCGAGCTGCGCGTCAACAAGGCAGAGGAACCGGGCTCCGGGCCAGTGGACCCCCCCAGGGGTGACCGGCAGGACAAGGCCCAGGAGAAGGAGCGGGACGGGGGCTGGGAGTGCAAGGAGAGCCGGCCCCGGGACCGCGACCACCGGGACGGGGGATACTACCGCAACAACGGACCCCCCAGACAGGGGGGCTCCGGGGGCCTCAAGTTTCGCGAACAAAGACGGGGTCCACCACCGGCGCGGCGCAGCTCTCCGCAAGGAGGGCCTCGACATACTGGCAAAGAGCAGAACATCCCCCCGGTGTCACCAAAGTAAAACTTCTGATATGAATGATGAAAACACACAAAAAAAGTATGAAAAATATATACGTGGATATATAAATATATTAAAAAAATGAAATGCATATAAAAGCAACAACCTTAACAGTAGCCACCTCTCCTCCCAATCTGCCTCCTGGAAAGTCGTCCCAATAACGAGAAACTTTCTGAAGAGACAATAATGAAATGAAGATGGAAGACAACGGGACATCCAGGAGACAGTGGGGCCCAATAAGAGAAACATCTGACAAAGTGTAAACTTGAGCTTCAGAGAGGGATTTCGAAAAGGAAAAAAAAAACATCTTATTTAAGCCTCGTAACTAATTCATTAGTCAAATTTAAAATCAATGATTTTAAAATGTGATTTATTTGGAGGCTGATTCCTTTTCCTCTCCATGAGGGCAAGTGGGATGCTGGGCCCTGTATAAAGGGGGTCAACCATTTCATTTTAAACAATACATGTTGGTCTGCAAAGAACATATGCACTAAAGAAGAAAAGGAACATGCATACATGTCGTATACAGAGAGATCACTAACAATGTAACGACAACGACATCTTGTTTTCTCTGTTATTTTTTTTTTTCCTGTGCGTATGTTTGGCGAGGTTGAATGGCTGAGAAGGTTGGATTGATCGACGTGTCTGTTTATGCATTGATTATTGCTAAGCTAACTGATTGGAAAAGAGTGCTACAGTTGAGTTTGTCTTGGCACTGATTTACACGGAACAAACGAACAGCTGATTGTGATTCTAACGTTCTAGAATCTGAATCAGTTACCTGAAATTAGGCAGTTAGAGGTGACCCTCTAATGGTTATTAATGAGAAATTAAGATAATTTGAGCCTTGTTAATGATTGGCTCGTCTAGGTTACCAGTGAAGTCACAAATATTGGTAATTATCAAGCTACAGTTTTATGCCTGTTATATATATTTTTTTTTTTTCTGTCCAGATCCCTATGTATGAATGTCATATATATATATATATATATATATATATATATATATATGTATGTATATGTATATATGTATATGTATATGGCTGGTTTGTGGAAGGAAGGAATGGTGAAGTGTATTTTTTTTTTTTTTTTTTTTTTTTTTTTTAAGCTAAGATCCACTTGTGGTGAGGGCAACACGTGGCGGGTTCCGACTTCTCTGCGTATTAGCCAAGATGGCAGAATCCTGGTCCAAAGCTGTTCATTTTAAGTTTTCATCTCTTGACATCTTTATTTCCTGATATGTCTGGATTTTCCATCTTCTAACAGATTCAGATCATACATAGTGATAGTCAGTCAGGCTCTCTGTTTACAATGTACTATTCTCAGTGGGTTTGTAGCTTAGGCAATGTTTTTTTTGGGGGGGGGGGGGCTAGGGAATAGATGCATTGAAGTAGCCTGGGTGTCCGTTGGCTTTTGCTCTCATCTTAACTCTTGGGATTATCTTAAATTCACATCAATGGAGATGACGAGCATAAACCGATCTGGGACCGGTGTTAAGATTGTTTTGGTCAAACTCGACTCTGCCTCGGTTGACAAGTTTACCTGAATGGTTCTCGAAAGATCTGGTTGATTCTGCTCCACATCAAGGCAGGATATTCAGGTGAAGCTAACTAATTTAACTTTGTGTATTGTGAAAAAAAAAAGAAAAAAGATGGTTTAGGAGTTTCAGATTCAGAAATAGTTTGTAGAGTGCCGTTAGCAGAGACATTTGATTTACCTAGCCTGTATAATCCATTTGGCAGCCAAGCGAGGGGGGCTTTAACAACATCAGACCATTTCCATGTGCTATGTTCCAGTTGCCTATGATCTTAGTTTACTTGGTAGGGTTAAAGCTTTGGCCTATCTTCCAAACGGCAGCCTATTCTGTATATATTACACTAGTTTTGACCAGGGCCCTGGTCGGAAGTAGTGTCCTAAATATGCAATAAGATGCCCTTTGGAACATTCTCTTGAGTCGAATCGCTCGATGAGGTTGGTTAAGTAATATTTAAACTGAACATGAATATGTGTAGTTGTAGTTGCCTATGCTGTACCATATAACTTTTCACTAGAGGGGTGCGTGTGGGGGAATGTATTTGTTCTCAGGCTGAACTTCCAGAGAAAAGGAGGCATCCATCTTCACCTCCACAGATTGTTTTGTGCTTTCTTTAGGGTGAGTTTGCCGTTTAAAATTTGATGAAAAACCAAGACAGAAAATTGACGTAGGTATTTGCAGTTTGGACTCACTGTACATTATTTGCTTTTTAAATTTTATTTATTTTAATCCTACTGTGCAACGCTTTTTTCCAATCTTGGTAGGCTGGTTTCCCCAAAGTTGTGTGTGAAGTCGCATTGGCAAAGAATCACGCATAAGACAACATATTTGTATATTGTTTGAGATTTCAGCTGAAAGAAATACTTGATGCGTTGACTTTGGGTCTAGTAATGCTGTTATAAATGAGTTAACCAATCACAGAGGCTGTTTTTCATTATGTTCAGAGCAGCTAGTGATCTAGTGTAATGAAATAAATGCACTAACTTGTTTAAAAAATAATCTTACTGTTTAAGTAATGTGAAATCATTTTAGAAGCATATGGTGGTGATGATGATGATGATGTTGATAGGCTTGTGAAAATCTACAGGAATAGCGTTTTTTCTCTCCATGTTTGGGTTATTTTTTTGTTTAAATTTTGGGTTGGGGTGGCAACATGGTTATATAGCAAAGGATCGATTAAGTGTTTGAGACACTAAATTCTAGAACTCTGTATGAAATGTCACCAAAAAAAATAAATTATTTTGATTTGGCCTTTGACTTCTGTGTGTATCATTACTTGGGTGCACCTTGGGCCAGGGACAATAAAAGACCACTCCACTGTACAATGTGTAATTTTCTCACGTCATAATGTTACAGTCTGTTTTGAGTGAGTGTCTAATTGGTTTGCTGACTGCAAGAATGTCAACCAGTGCTGATGCCAGAAAATCAAATATCTTCTGTCGTAACTTGCCAGAGAAATTCTGTAATCATTTTACAGAATTAGCCAGTATATCCAGATGGTCTCACAACCCGCAGACAATACTAACAGGTTTTCTGATCCATATCCCTACCTTTTTAAGGTATCCATGACCTGCATTTTTTTCTACTGTACTTGCTAGCAGTAGTCAATTGGGAGTGAGTGCTGGTGGTGCAGAAAGGATGTCTCCGCTTAAGAAAAATCTTGTTTCCTAAAACAAAGAGAAAAGAAAGGGCAACAGAGTATGTTACCCAATTTTTCAAAAAGGAAGGTGGGTGTAGTCCGTGAGCGGTGGAAATTAACCTGTTAGCTTAGTCCATAGTGAAATAGGCTACTTTTGTACCCCTAACGTTAGTTACCTGTACTTAATATCTTCATAGAAAATTCTGAGTGTTTACATTTCGTTCCTCTTTTAGCTGACATTTAATCAATGTAGGCAAACTTTTAGCAAACGATTGATACTAAATCAGTTGCTCCTGCCCCTGCCTGGTGCCATGCCCAACAGATGCAGCTTCAGCAGCCCTGTCTGTCCATCTCATACCCCTGAACCAGCCCTACTCCCAACTGAAAGAGGTGAGCAGCATTGTGCTGAATGTTAATGTCAGTTGGCAGAATTGCAGGAGGTCTGTGAGATTTTTTTAATATGATGAAAAAAAGAACAATTAAATCCTTTTCAATAAGAATTCAAACCTATATCATTCTATTGATGATAATGTTAATTTTTTAATCGAAGAGGTTAATGTATATTTAAGTTATATTTATTTTAAACTATTCATTAATGTTGAGATTTTTTCAGTCAGGACTTGTACCTTTAAAAACATTAAGATTGTTAAAGATGGCTTTTAGCATATTTCTTATAGAGGGAAGCTGTCTCATAGCATATTTATTATCAATCTTCCATCAAATAGTGAATTACACTTATAAGAGCTCATGGTGCCTTCGGCTTTGGTTGTAGCGTGTTGGCAACAGCTCCTTGTCTTGTGTGCATGCTAATATAAAGAAAAGACTTCCATAGGACTCCACATAGTTACGAAGAATAAAATGTATTGTGTTTATTCCGTTTGCTTCACAGTTAAGAGTACGTTAAAGTAATCTTAGACAAAGTAATTCCTACATATAACTTATGCAACTACGGATAGAAAACTGTTTTGCTCCGCCGTCCAAAGCCCGGTCAACCACTCCATTACAGCAGAACACAGCTGTTAAGTCCAATCACCACCTGTCTTAAAGTGACGGTAACCAAATAAGAAAAGATATAAAATGACAATGCATCCCATGCCTATACAATGTACATCAATCATAGTGTCCTACCATTGTAGTAAAATGTCAGAAATTATGATAAAAATAATTGGACAACAATTTACGGCCAGTATTTAGTATATATGTTAGTGATACTTTTCACTGTGCACTCACATGCTATATTAAACAACCGCACACCTCTAAAGGTGCTTTAGCTCCCACACCACTGTATGCATCGTGCCACCCCCCCCCCCACGCATCTGGGTGGGGCCCAATACCATATTTTCAGTGGGCCCAAAATCTCTGGCAGCGCCCCTGCCTGTGTGTTGTTTACCAACACATTGATTTTTCTGTGTTATGTTAAAAATAACCCAACCTTTATACATTTTGTAATTGTTTTGTTAATAGAAATGATATGATCTCATACAATTGAGTTTCATTAATAGTTCACACGACTCAGGCTGAGCTCCACCGCATTTTCCCACATAGACTACTGTGCCTAAAGCAAGGGTTCTGCCGTTGAGTTGCTCCTACATGCTGAGTGACAGTGAGGTTAACCTTGACATTTGAGAATGACCGGCCATCCTCTGGTAGGTCCTGAAGGGACATTACAATGTCTACCAGTCTTCAAAGGGAGCACCAATCATTGCCGGGTGTCAGACAGCTGTGTGTGCCACTTCGGGTCCCACAAACCCACGCTCTGTAGGTGGATTACCAAACTCTGTTTGCCACTGTAGCTGCCACGCTGTTGCGGTGAGCAACCACAGCTCCTCTGCATGGACGGAGACTGATGGCGACTATAGCCTGCAGCACAGATCCCGTTCCCCTAGGCCACAGGTGTCAAACCGGTTCCGTGGAGGGCCGAGTGTCTGCAGGTTTTCACTCTCACCTTGTACTTGATTGATTAATTAGGTCACTGATTGGTTAGTTTCTACGCTCACCTGGTTGTTTTGGTCTGAACTGGGAACCATTTTATAGGAAAAACCAAAAACCTGCAGACACTCGGCCCTCCGTGGAACCGGTTTGACACCCCTGCCCTAGATGATTCCGTAGGTGTGTGCTGCCACCTGCTGGTCGATATTACAGCAGTCTGTGCCATCTTTCTCTAGCGGGTGCTAATACTCCGGCGCCCACGAACAAGGCGCAAGGAGAGGCGTGGCAACAGGCGTTTTATTTAACTACTGCGAGTTATTTTCATTGTAAGAGTAAAATGTAAAAACACCCATCAACTGTTCCAACTGTGTTTTGACCCTTGGGGATGCTGAAAGTGTCAGTGGACACGTTTGTAGTTCCAGTGGTGTCACAAATGATCAGAGCCTCTAAGATGAGTTTATGGGACACAACTGCATACAATGAAAAACCAGCTCTCTGTTGATCTTTCTCTCACCCGTCTTCCTGGTAGATACTCTCTGCTTGAGTCAGGTCTTTAACAAACTGGAAGAGTCCCCCCCTCCGTATGTCTGCCATCATGCCATCATGTGATCATGGACGTCCAGCTCTGCGGGGCATCCCGCTTGACCACAGATCCCAAGACCAATAACCTCTAGAGAAGGACAGAGGAAGGCAAACGCGTTGGCTACGCTGGGATAAAAACGTCTGCTTAATAGGCGTGTTCGAGAGGATTAAAACCCCGGTGTCCTTTGTGTCTGACTAACTGGTTTACAAATAATAATGATCAGTTATTTATGATGCGTGGTGATTTGTAGATCAGTCTGCAGTGACTTTCATTTTTGATTCAATCGATGTCTAAAATGTCTCAAATGTAAACCCATATCTGGAGCCATGACCATATTTGGAGATGAAGCGTGGGTTGGTATGTGATAAACGCATGCATTCAATTTAGTCTGTTATTGACACAAGCAACATGATCAACAAAAAAAGTACAGAAACACAAAAGCCAGAGACGTTAACTAGTGTGTCAAAATGTATTCACATGCGGATTTACGTTAAAATTGTTTTTTGGGCATGTGTATATTTTGTGGGCGTAGTCACGGAGACAGGCGTAGCCCAGTTTTCACTGAGGTTTTCGCTGCAAACGATATGATACCGTTTCCGTGTTTTTGTCGAGCTTGTACAGCGCACAGGCAATGTAATCGCATTCCTTGAAACTGTGGACCAAAACGGTACGTGGGGCCCAAAATATCAGCGATACAACTTTAATCATAACAAGCATGGAAAATATTACATGCATTAATCACAATCGATACGCTTAATGATTGTAATAAATGTGGCTACTGTGTTTTAGCTAGCTGTCATTTTTGCTGGGACGAGCTGTCAGCTGGATTGGGAAAACCGCTAGTTGCCAGTATTCTAGCTTGCTAACTAGCTAGCTAACTGCTGCTGCGTAGGTCACGACATTTCGTTTACATATATAGCGTTTGTTTGGGTTAAGTACTGCGAGTACGATTAACAGTTACATTAAATGTATTATTGGTGTCTTAGATTTAAGAACGTTAGCTACTGTTTTAGCCAGTAGTATTAGCTGTTAGTCGACGAGTTACAACAGCTGGTAACGTAAACACTACTAAGCCAACTACAGCAATAGCGCGCTGTTTCCCTGCAAGTAAGTCAACCAACTCCTCTTAAAATAATGAACTAGCAAGCGAATTTGCCAAGTCAATATTTTTTTGTCAAATGTCGCAGTGTCTGCATAAGTATATTAAAAAAAAAGGTTTGCCAGGTTGGGGGGAATAACGCTGTCGTCACGCGTTAGGCTGGGTTAGCAACAGAACAATAGTCTGGGAGGTCTAACCGTTTTTGATCTGTGGCTGTCAGTATCACAGACGAACACTTGCAATTTCTTACCAATACCAAGGTTGTTTTATTGTCTCCTTTTTTCCAGATCTGAATCTGCAACTTGGCCAGACAGGTGTTCAGTGTTGTTGCGCCGTCAGTGCACCCCAGCCCGGGTGCCATGTTCCTCAGTTCCGCATGAGCTCTACTATGTGGTACATCATGCAATCTATTCAGAGTAAATATTCCTTGTCCGAGCGGCTCATCCGCACCATCGCAGCCATTCGCTCTTTCCCACACGACAATGTGGAAGATCTGATTCGAAGGGTAGGTTGGTTGGTTGTGAACTGTAACGATGAAACATCAAAGCTCACTGCTGTGCTTTCAGTTATAGCAGAAAAACGGCTTCCCCGACATCACACATTATCTCTGTAGGTTAGGTGTCGGATGTTATGGAGTATTACTTGTTTGCAGTGTCTGTCTATTTGTATTTTGCTTGCTGTTGTGGCCTGTGATGTATGGTTTTATCTCACCCGCCAGGGAGCCGATGTGAACCGTATGCACGGCACCCTGAAACCCCTTCACTGTGCCTGTATGGTGGCAGATACGGACTGTGTTGAGCTGTTGTTGAAGAAGGGGGCAGAGGTATGTAAGAAGTGGCATGTTTTTTAACTATGTCTTATACAACTGGATCTTGGTTTGATATAAGCTGGGTACTCGCATAGCAAGTTTGTTCTACCTTTTTGTTTTTTTACATCCTTATCTCATTCCTGGACACCTCCGCTGGTGGGACTGGTGAAACAATGAGTCAAATTTGGCCTTTGTTAGCCAAAAAGAAATTCCTGTAATGACAGGCTTTGGCTTGATTGACTTCATATATTCCCCAATACTCTCCCTCTACGTCTTCCCCCATGTCTGGTGCACCCAAGCACAACTGTCTATGCTCTAACATTGTTGTGGGACAGCTGAGCTGTCACAGTTCTGCAGTGATTCAGGGCAGCACAAGGCAGTTACTGTTTCATAAAAACATCTTCGTTGTGTCGCCTGGTCCAGCAGGCTAAAGTGCTGCCGGAGGTGCACGAGTTACAATCCTTTGGGGCAAAAACTCCCACTGTCGTCCCCCTGCTGTCTATACAGAAGGCATAAAAATGCAGCCACATTGTAATAAAAAATAAAATAAAAATGTTGTTTGTGATAAAATCAATAGTAGCTAGCAAGCCAACTGAAGTAACCTTCCATTTAGAATTGTAGACTAATAGCTGGTTAACTTCTCTTCTGTAATATCAAATGACTTGCTTAAGTTGGATGGGTACTGTTCTTCTGCATAATAGAATTACAGAAAAAAAACTGGTATTTTTGTCCACGCTGCAGGTGTCTGTAGAACTAACTAACTATTAATTCCTCTCACTGAAATCCTTCTCAGAATAATAATTAAAAAGGAATGATTGAAGTCTTGTCTCGAAATGGCTGCTATTTGTTACTATTTAACACCTTCAGTTTTTTATAATAACAGTAATTTCATGTGATTAGGTTAATTATGTCTTCCTGTAATGAAATAGTGGAGTTGCATTGTAACCTGGGAACACCCCCGTGGCCTGTCTGTTCAGGTGAACGCCCTGGACGGCTACAACCGCACGGCGTTGCACTACGCGGCGGAGAAAGACGAGGGCTGCGTGGAGCTCCTGCTGGAGTATGGCGCCCTGCCCAACGCCCTGGATGGCAACAAGGACACGCCACTGCACTGGGCCGCCTTCAAGGACAACCCGGAGTGCGTCCGGGCCCTGCTGGAGAGCGGCGCCTGCCCCAACGCCCGGGACTACAACAACGACACGCCGCTGAGCTGGGGCGCCATGAAGGGCAACCTGGAGAGCGTCCGCGTTCTCCTGGAGTACGGCGCCCAGGTGCGTGTCACCAACCTCAAGGGCCAGACACCCATCTCTCGCCTGGTGGCCCTGCTGGCCCGCGGCCTGGGCACTGAGCAGGAGGAGAGGTGTCTGGAGCTTCTGTGCCGGGCGGCAGGGCGGTTTGAGATCCGCCGGGCCGACGGGACCTTGCCCAAGGAGCTCAGTAAGGACCCCCAGCTCCTGGCCAAGCTGACCGGCATGGTGGCTGAGGCACCGACGCTGCGCTCCCTGACCCGGTGTGCTGTCAGACAGAGCCTGGGTGTGAGATTCCTGCCCACCGCCGTCAAAGAGCTGCCTTTACCGGAGTCGGTCAAAGAGTATTTACTGCTGAGAAACTGAGTTCACGGGGACTGGGATGGGGACGGGGGGGAACGGGTGTGTAATCACTGTTGTTCATGTTCAGACTTGAAATCCATGCACTAAGCCCAAATGATTCATCCCATTGACATCCTTGAATGGTTTAAGAGGTCAGTTGCCTGCCCCCCGTCTCACCTCGGAATGGGGTTATTGGACAGTTTATGATCACAAGCTCAACTGATGTCTTGACGACAGAAGTTCTCCTTACTGAGAAAGGGCGATTCCTTATGGTATGAGGTGATATAAGCAGTCCAATAATTCAGTCTGTCAGCGCAGGAGAATGTAGCACTTTTGTGGTTGATGTGTGTGCGCTCAAGTCTGTGTGTGAGTTCAGAATCTGAATGATTCTCCTATTCTCAATGTGTTCCTCTCCTTCAGTGGGTCTGCAAAATCACTATTGCAAACCCCTCCCCAAAAAGTAGTGTCAAATATGAAATTGTTTCATAATAACTGAGTAACACTGAATTTGTGGTTATAAAATATAATAGATTACATTATTACAGTGAATAACATAGAAATAAACTAGTGACGTAATGTTGTTACAAAACGCTGATGAACATACATGTCTGTTATACAAAATCATCTGTATATCATTCTAGAACTTCCTATGGCTTAATAATTAGTTTAGCCTGTCAAGTTTCAAGTGTCATTTTCATTTGGTGTTTTTTTGAGCTAAACATATTATTGAATGAGAAGTAGAGTTTACACTGACTCATTTTAGTTAAAAAACGCTGATGTATGGACAACTGATTAAGAATTGACATGTTGGTTTCCATAGAGACTAGGTAAGCTTTTATTTTTACATTTTTACATCAAGATTTTCATTTGGTGCTTATTTTTTGTCCAAACATTTGTGCACCTCATACATAAACATTACCAGCAAACCATGTACCGGTCTGTTTCATAATTGTTTATTTTAAGCAAGTTAATTGATACTAAACACATTGTGGCATGATTATTTATATTTTTATTGTATTTCAAATAAATATAAAGTAAACAACCATTAACCAATGTCTTTTAGTTTATAGGGAAAGTTGTGACACGTTTTGACAGTTGTTGAATGTGTTTGTTTCTGTCTGCTTGGTTTGTCATGTATATACCATTTGGGATATGTATGATGTAAAGCTACAAAGTGGATGTTTCTGTCTAAATAATGAAAAAAAAAAAGTTAATAATTTTCCTTATACTATGTACTGTGTTCTCTGTAACTTCTGTAACTTTAGTTTTAACACTGGAAACCTTGCTCAAGAAGTGAAATGTGTGACTATGACTTGAGCTGCCCTCTGTCTTGTTTTATTTCAAGCAATTTTGTCATTATCCAGGAGGGGGCGTATAGTCAGCATACAAACCAGGCTGTCCTTCAATAGCGGCAGAGACCAGTCCTGTACGTATCTGCGGTGAAGTAAACCAGACAATCGAATCAGGCAAGAAGCAGGTTAATAATCCAAGCGCGGTGTTATTGCAGAAATCTAATGACGACAAAACCTGGTTCGGCAGAATTGTGTAGTCTGTTCGTTGGTTCCAGTGTATTTCAACTTTTTTTTTTTGTCCAAAATGACACCCTATTAACAGAATATTTTGTTCTGTTATGCCATTGTTGGTGTGGCGTTACTGAGGACTGACAGAGATCAAAGTGTAAACAAACGTGTGTTGTAGTGTTCATCTGAAAGTGTTTAAAGTAGCAGCCACTCTAACACTTCACTTTATTGTTACTGTGTGAGAACAACCCCAGCTATTTCAACAAACACATTTGAAATCCCCTCGTGGTTCCCTAAGGAACAAAGGGCTAAACTCTCCTTTGATTACACATCAGCAGATTCAAGCACACAGAGCAAAAACAATATTTTGTTGAGTTAGACAAGACTTATTGTTTATAGGCATTTCCAATGCTTTATTTTAGCCCCTTGTCCTGACACAGACAGGACGTACGTTTCCCAGCAGGAAAAAAAGTGTGAGAATTTCAGGAAGGAAACTAAAGCAACAGAGAGAGAAAAGCTCCCTCTCACATTACCTTCCTTTAAACAGTAGCCTAGTTTATTCACTCCGTCTGTTCAATGTCTGGATTTTGTTTACATAAAATTAGTTTTACTGTATGTTTCTGCTACCATACTGTACAGTATTTTTTTCTATCCTTGACCTATTCAGAATGTGCGCTCATGTACATCAGGAAAATGTTAGAGCGAAATGATTTTAGGGAAAAGTGAAGATTTTAAATGTGATATTTATGAGCATGACAGAAGGTTGTAGTAAATGAATGGCCCTCATCTCCCTCACAACAGCACTCCCTCCATGCAGAAAGAAAATGCTGGGGCCATTCCAGTTCTAGAGTTTTCTAGTGCTGAGGGGCTACAAGCCCATTGTTGGAGCCAGGGCAGAACAGCATGTTATGCAAGACGTGATCTTAGGGACTAGATACATAATTGAAGAAAGTCAATGTTTAAAATGGAACCCTTTTCCTCTTATAATGTACTGTTTTTTTTAGCATTGCCTGTTGTGCATAGGGGGATGAAGTTGCCATTTCTGTTGCAGACATAGTTTTCTTTTTTCACAGGCTCACTTGTCTCAATCAAGACACAATCTGTGATCTACACAGTTGGAAAACAGAAAGTTAGGAGAGAATATTGGGAGGGTATAAAAATAAAACTCAAGTTTTTAATTTGTGCATATCAGAGCCATGTTATCGCAGTAACCAAAACGTTTGTTGAAAACTTTCCGGTTTTCAGTATGACGTATGTGAAAAACGAAATTAGTGTTGTGTGCAATGTAAGTAGTATATATTAACACTCCACTTAAAACTTTTGCTCATAGGATGAATAGATGTGTGGCCGCTGGAGAATATATTTTATCCCGTTTCTTTTGTTAATTTATACACCAACATTTTACAATAATGAAGGTAGGACTTCGTGAAGATTTTTTTTAAATAGGTCCAAAGTGTGTTATGTAAATTCCATCCCCACTTTATGATGTGAGTTTATTAATAATCTGACGTAGAACCTCGCGATGATTCAGGGAGGAGGGGAGTGTCAAATTCCAAGAGAGAAGAGAGGGGCGCAACGGTGAGTTTGTAAACAGTATATTATTGTCCAAATATACAATCCATATTTAATTCCGCTAAAAATGTGACATATAAATCTTGAAAGTTGTTAGAGTTAGTGTGTGCGTGTCTATCGTTGTCGGATTCTGAGTGGACAATTAGTTGATAAAACTGTTGTGGTTTATCTTCTCGCTCGCACTCGAGTGTCAGCCTGCCTATAGCTTTGCACAGCATTAAGCCAACAAGTTGGTTGGTTTTTAGAAAACTAAAGTGTCATCTAATCATCACCAGTACTGCACGACTGAATAGCATGCTCCTGTTGTCATGCATGAAGTTCGCTGTGGATGAAAAGATTTTAGTAATGCACATTGCTTTCCCCTGTGGTAGCGGCCTGTTCGAAGTTAGCTCTGTGGAAAGTTGTCGCTTGCGAAATCTCCCATCTTTTGAGGCGAATCGTGATAAACCAATCGCTTTCTTCTTTCAGAAGTGATTGATCGTCCAGTGAGCGATAGGGGAACAAGATCGTACTTATTGACATGTTTTTAGCCAATCATGGGAAAAAAGGGCAGTCTTTTGCGGGAAAAGGCAGGGCTTGTGCATGAAAAGGGTGCTCTGGTCTCAGTTAGCATATTGAAATGCTAACTTGTCTAGACAACTACTGTAAAATAGCTTTAGTTTGACGGTTTCACATTAGCACGGAAAGTTAAGTATGTTTGTTGAAATGAGAATTGCCTTTAGCAAGCTAGACGTGTTGTCAATCTCCACCGTAAGCAATCCATACGCCATGTGTTTCTAACTGAAAGCACAATATACTGACTGTAAAGTACAGCAATGCAACAAAATAGCTGATTCTTTCAAAACGGGGAGATTCAAGTTCCTCAACATGCAGATTCTGTTGCTGGTTGTGACTGACTTCTGCCCTGTATTAGGCTACTTCGACCTATCATACTCTAACTTATTTCGTATCTTATTTTCTACATATATTATCTCTCTATATATAAAATACCTTTCAAGAAATGCATTTATATACATTAATTAGTAATAACATATTAATTCAAGCTTTGACGTTGTTTGCTGCCGTTACATTGTGTAGGCGTGTGAAGGCTGCATTCAGAATGATTTGTTTGGCCGTTTGTTAAGTTAATAAAGATTTCTGCGGTTTTGTAATGTGAGCTTGTGAACGTCTTGTGAACGTCCCTCTAGGCATCTTCAAGCCTAGATGTCACCACTACGATCGTGTTTGGCTGGGGAGGCTCTCACCTTTACATGGGAATGTAGGTCAGTAGACGCTGATCTGGGATCAGTTCGGCCTTCTAGATCGCAGTGAATACTTCCATTACATGGAAGGTGGTGGGGTTGGTGGGGGTATGCTTTTGATTCACACAGACTGGTCATTCTTGGCTTTGTTAGTAGTATTATTACAAAAATGGAATTGTGGTTATGTGCCTCATATACATCTCTGTATTTTTATTAGATTTATTTATTTTATATTGTATTTTTTGTGTGTACATCAATGATAATGTCACAGACAACTACACAGCATCAGTACATGGCAGTTAATGTGGTGTTCATGCCTTGTGGGTTTGTACGAAACCAAGAATCGCACCTTTTGAAATGAGTTGCATTGTCAGTTTTAGTAACTTGCTCCGATTGTGTTGCCTCGGCCGTTAGAGCAGCACATTGGGCCGTGTCAGGCTGCTGGGTTAATGGCGAGGCAGCTGTGATAAAAAAAAAAAGGCCACCGTTTGCGTCGCTGAGCAGTGCTCAAGAACGTATTACATCCAATTGTGTGTTTCCGTCACTCACCTCCCAAATTAAAATCCAGACCCAAAACCGGAAGGCGCTAAATCCCTGGTTGAATCGCCCCGGTGTACTCCTTACGTTTTACTTCCCACCTGTCCAGTTGGGTGCGATAAATGCGACGCAACATAGTCAGTGTTTGGTTTTGATTTGGAGGGAGGTGGTAACGTCAAAGCAGTGGATTCAGTGATTTACTGACCACTGGTCGGCTATGCAGTTCTGCCAATCTACGGCTAGGCCCACCGGGGTGACACATTGGCCTCGGGCTCGTTTGGACCCTGACCGTGCTGCGAGCTGACTTAGTGGCTGAAAAGCCTAATGGGTGGTATGCAAATTGGCCAGCATCGCCTTGAGCAGGGAGGTGTCCTCGGCAGAGATTTCCTGGTCCCATTGAGCTCTAGCGACCCCTTTAGGTGGTTCAGGTGGTTGCTATGTTGGTGAACATGTGGGCCTGTACATGCAGTGACACCGGAGAATTCCAGGTGGGAAGACTAGGGTGATAAAATCCCACTGGATTTGTTTGGATATGTTGAAAAAAGGCCCTATTATTAAATTTGCCTGAATCTCCTGGAGTGTAATTTGAAATACAATACCCTAAAACAGAATTTACTGTTTGAATATCTGACAGTTATAACTGTATACCTGACGGCAAGATTTTTAACCCTCTGGTTTGTTGTAAGAATGCCCCGATAAGAACATTTTTGGCTGATACTGATAGCCAATATTTATGTAACGCAATCGTCCGATGTCAATACCTGTGTATGTTGGCACAAATTAACCAAAAAAAGTGTTCCGTTGATGCTTCGAATTTCAAGAAATGCAAATTCATCACACAAAAGTTGTCTTTCTATATATTTAAATAACCGGCTGATATACCTCAGTGCATCCCAAGTTTCTTCTGCCAGACTTATAAAACGTCTGCATTTTATGAGCCTTGATTATGAAAGGATATCCTTTGATTTAGTATTGCTTTCTCCTGTTCCATATAGATCCCATGCTAAGATTTTATGTGCATCATGGCTAGTCCACTCTACGCAAAACTATTACACAAAAATACAGGGTGATAATGAACCTCATACTTCTTAGGCCAAAGGCAGCCAACCAGCTGTTCATAACACAGAGATCAACCGCCTTGTTTCTTGGCCTAGTCTGTGTTGTTTAAATGTTGTAGTTATAGCATCAAAACGACCCAGCCGATCCAATCCCTATCCACCCCGTCAAAAGCTGATGATCCATCTTATAAATAGACGATAAAGTGTTTCCGATCTCATTGCATAAAAAAACACCACTGGGTCCCGGAATTGTCCTGCATTGTCTGCCTGCTCCGCTGCGGATTTAGCCGAAAGACCCTAGGCATTTGCGCAGATGCGCGTATAGCATTTCATTTGTTCCATTTTTCCACTGACCAAATCTCAGGTTCACTTGGGTTACAAAAATACATATTGGCCAGCTGCAGGGTTGAACAGGCCCAGGCAGCCTCCTCTCTCTCCTCACTGAAACTGGTAAGTTTAACCCTGGCAGGGTGTCACCTCAGGCCGCAACGGTGGGCGAGTTCCTCACCTGTCCACTGAGTTACCAAATGCCCTTCGTCTCACAGAGTCAACAAATACCTGACTGGCACGCCACCCCGTTCTGTTTCCCCCTCTCCTTTCCCTCCCCTCTATTTTCTTGTTCTCTCTTTTTCTCTTCTCTTTTTCGCTGTCCCCCTTACACTGTCCTGTCTTTTCTCTCTTTCTCTTGCTCTCTCCCCTCTACTTTCATGCTCCCACTCCTCTCTGTTCTCCCTCCCTGTCTTTTGTGGGGTCTCCCCTACTCTACTGCCTCTGGCAACTCTAGCCCTGTGGATTCCTGAGCCCTCTGGCTCTCCTGCCTCAGCTGGCTGAGTCTATTAATACGGTTTGTTTAGCTAGTTTCCTAGCAGGCTGCATCAAACACTGTGGCCCTGTGGCTGATTATAGTGTGGGACCCGGTCAACCTGCTCTCTCTCCTGGCTACACCTGCTGAGTCTGAAGAAACCCAAGGCTGCATTCTCAAAAGCACAGCCTTTTGATTAGTGCGCTACTTTTTGACTAGTAATAATGTTACGAAGAATAAGGACGATTTATAGCGGCGTTGATCACTATAATTTGTAATAATACAAAGAATAAGGGCAATATATTGTGATGAATGCCATTTGACAGACGTTTATTCAAATTGTTCCGGGAATTGAACCCACTACCCTGACATTACAAGCGTGGCTGCCAAAATAAAGTGTTAGTTTTTTTATACTGATGGTCGCACTTCCTTATTCAAGGGTATTTCTTTATTTTTACACATTTTCCTGAATTTTCCACAATAAATAGTATTAATTAATAGATTAATATCGGAAACATCAAAACTATGAAATGACACACATGGAATGATGTAGTAACCAAAAAATGTTAAACCAATCAAAATATATTTCATATTGTAGATTCTTCAAAGCAACCACCCTTTGCCTTGATGACAGGTCTGCACACTTTCCATTCTCTAAACCAGCTTCATGAGGTAGTCACCTGGAATGCTTTACAGTTATCGGATGTGCCTTGTTAAAAGTTAATTTGTGAAATTTATTTGCTTCTGAATGTGTCATGGTGGGTATACAGTGGGTGACAAGGTATATCGAAGACCATTGCGTATATAATCCAGTAATACATATAACGCCAATGACAGCTCAAATAAGCGAAGAGAAAAAACAGTCCTTCATTATGTTAAGACATGGAGGTCAGTCAATCTGGAAAATTTCAAGATCTTTGAAGGTTTTTACAAATGCCGTTAATCAGGTGTTATGATGAAACTGGCTCTCATCAGGACCGCCACAGGAAAGGAAGGCCCAGTGTTTCCTTTGCTGTAGAGGATATGTTCATTAGAGTCACTAGGCCTCAGAAATCAGCGATTAACTAGATCTCAGATTGGGGACCAAATAAATGCAGAACAGACACATGTCCGCGTCAACTGTTCAGAGGAGACTGCGTGAATCAGGACTTCATGGTCAAAATGCTGCAAAGAACATTAAGGTAAATAGTACACCCCCCAAAGAAAAAGGCCGGCTCATGGAGAGTGATTGGAACACGGCCTTCTGGCCTGCCTGGCTTCTTCTGACGTGTCCATGTCACCTTGGATGAATGGAGGCTAAAATAGATGACTGGCCTGGGACCCTGGCTGGCATGGCTCCTGTGTCTGAAATGGATATAAGGACAGTGTTCGATGTGCCCGTCTGGTTTTCGAACATGCACACATCAGACCGTGGGTCAAATGCGTAATGTCAAGTGCTTGGAAAGTGTGCGTGCCCCGCGGAGTTAGGACCTAACGATCGTGAAGAAGAAAGTTTACAGATTCAAAAAAAATAAATAATGTTATAGTCTCAACAGGGCTATCCATACACTCTCAGACTCCATAATGGAAACTCTACAGGGGTGCTTCCTCTATCCATCTCTGTGGTTAGATCTAACACGGGGTTGACACTTTTGGGAATGTCCGTCACTATTCCGTTAATGTTGGCAGCCCGATCAAAATCTGAGCCACTCAATGTACGCTCTCCTGTGAGACCCCCATTCCCTTAGTGCCGTTGCACTGGCCAAACAAACAAGGTCTAAATTAAGTAAACTCTATACCAAGTAAACACCAACAACCTAGCCATCCATATGTTGGCCATCATCGGCGCGCACTGCGGTCCACACCAGGGGTATAACAAGATGCTGCTGGACGTTGTGTGGAGACGGTCTGAACACACATCGCTGCCCAAATAGACTTAGAGGGACAGTGTTGTGTGTTTGAGCGGCGTGAGAGGTCTTGCACTGACCTGTGTCTGCGTTCCAGACGACGCCCTGTCCCCTATGTAGTGCCCTAATCCCCTATGTAGTGCCCTAGTCCCCTATGTAGTAAAAAAACAATAGTGCACCGGGTAGGAAATGCGGAGGCCTTTTTTGGACGTGGCCGCAGCCCCTGTTTGGAATTAATCCGCCGTGCCGCTCTGCTTCTCGGCCTCGTGTTGTCCCTCTGACATGTCACTGTGGGAAGGGGCCCGTCCTGCTTTCACAGGCAAACAACAAGAAGCCTTATTTTTTTTGAGTGAGGTCTTTTGAAAGATGGTGGGAGGGAGACTTACGGGGGAGGAAGCTGAAGACCTCTGAGAGGGAGATGAGACCCTTATGATATCCGTCTCGGCCTTCAGGACGACTCCACACCTACAAGGTGTGATATAATCAGGCCCGCTTGATGATAGTGAGTGGTACTAAAGTCATTTTGTTGTAATAGAAATGTTACAACACTACTAGGTACTGGGTTATGTAGCAAGTGTAATGACTGACTGACTGACTGACTGTGTGGTACCTGGTGATG